>JBCAUG010250790.1:0-18411 GCA_038406175.1 Haplosyllis leylae
TACATCTTGCTTATGTGTGACCGGACGTAAGACCTTCCTCAGAGGATCCTAGGTACCAGAGGTCTAGGGAAGCGTAGACTAGACTCAGCTGTGCCTGAGCATTACATAGATCTAGTACACCTTAAAAGACCTCGCAATACCTAATCAAATGTATTAGAGTTATCTATGCGGTACACCAGGACGATCACACTTGCAGATATTTGGTATCTCTAACGTTACACAGTATCTCTGAAATAGTCGTAACACCGGACGTATCAATGCTTTACTAGCAAAGCTAACTTAATAGTTCGTATTCATCATAATAACTGCAAAAACTATCTGGAAAGAGGGCTCAAATGGAGGTTTTAGGCCCTCACAGAAAATAGCAAATTGAAATTCCTTTCATTTCGAAAAAAAACTACACACACCTTCTCATCACGAGAGGTCCGGTTTCAGAAAACGTTGCTTAGTTTGAATTGTTCTATCTTGACAGAAATTGAATGTAGCACGCCAGTACCAATCGAGAATGGGGAAATAATCAATAGAAAGGCAGTCTACCATTTTAATGATGTCATTGGATATGAGTGTGATATAGGTCAGTTGGCATTTTAACATCAATTCGTTTTTTAAGGTGCTGTGTATGATTATCCTTTGAATATAACTAGTGGTGGATCCAGAAAAGCAAGATGGCCAATTAAGTTTCTGGTTACACGGATTATTGTAGCGCCTCAAGTGTAGTAGTCCAAGGCTGTATCTTTCCACCTGGAAGTATTTATAATAACAATGATCTTTACACCAAAATCCAATGTTGTAATTCTAATAAAAAGTCACCGTAAACACATATTATTGCCTTCTGTCATATCATGTAGGCTTCCAATTGAGAGGGTCAAGCGACCGCAAGTGCTCAGTGGACCAAAGTGGAAACGGAATATGGAGCGTACACCCACCAACTTGTGAAGGTAAAACTAATATATAAAATCACGTAAGCTCGTAAAGCAGCTTTTCTTATTTTGGACATTTTATGGCCTTCATGTTGATTTTTTTTATATATTGAATTCAAAATCTACTTTTGTCAGCCCGAGCATGCGGAGATCCTGGTACTGTGCAGAATGGACGGCGCTCAGGTACAGACTTCAACTTCAACGGGCGTGTCACGTTCTCCTGTCTGTCAGGTTATACACTCATTGGCTCCAGGAGCAGGAGGTGTTTATCCACCGGAACATGGAGTGGCAGCCAACCGGTGTGCAAAGGTGAGAAATCTGAAATTGTAGAGTATTATACATGGAACACAAGTTGTATTTATTATATTATGAATCGAACAGAGAGTTCTTTCAGCCTGACATTGTCTTTGATTCCTTGACAGAGGTCCTGTGTCCCATGGTGGAGAATCCTGTACACGGCTATATCAGTTCCCGGGATAGTCTCGTCAATACAATAATTGTGTTCAGCTGCGACAGAGGTTACAGGTAGCGTCAAGTATTTCCTTTCGCGTTTCACACAGAGAAATCGTGTGAAGAGAGGCCGAGAACAATTAAGTAAAGTTTTTGGTGCAATGATTCACGTGATTCACCAAATTCTCTTGGACAGTCTTTACAAGAATCTTTTTTTGACTCATGTTCACAGATTAGAAGGAAATGAGTACCTTTCCTGTTTACCCAATGGATTTTGGAATGGGACAGTGCCGCAGTGCAAAGCTATTGGTTGTGAGCATCCCGGTTCGTTTCTGAATGGCGCTGTGGAGAACAATGGATTGTTGCTTGGTAATACCGTCAAGTTTTATTGCTACAGTGGACATGTGATGGTTGGGCCTAAAGAAGCAACTTGCCAAACAGATGGCTCTTGGACAAATTCACTTCCTACATGCCAAGGTACTATGCGCACTTTTTATGAAACTGTATTGATGATATCATAGAGAATCCGGTTATTTCACACATAAATTTCTATTCACAGCATGTCAAATGAACTATTTCAAAACGGGTCCAGCAAACGGAGGAAACTGTGCTCGTTGTCCTGATAACTCACATACCCTCACCACAGCAGCCGCCAATCAGAGACAGTGTATTTGTAATCGTGGTTACATCGGCAATCCTGGAGGACCATGCAGCAGTACATTATACTTTTATTCTTTTCGTGTTAAAACTGAACATATGAAATCACTTGAATGAAATCTCTCGATTGTAAAAACATATAATAGATCTTTTCTTACAAATGAACAGCAAATATTTATTTCTATTTTCACAGAGGTAACTTGCGGTATGTTGAACGCTCCTGAGAACGGTCGCGTTGTTTCTTGCCGTGACGGTTTAGGCCAGAAATGCGTGTTTGATTGTGATGATGGCTACATACTGATACGAGGCAGTAGTGTCAGGACCTGTTTGCCCAACGGCGTATGGGATGGTGTGGAAACCGTTTGTCAAGGTGGGGTAATTTATACTTTTGGATCAATGCTGCTACCAGTGAAGGCTCGGGTTCAAATAGATTTTGTCCAGTTAACATTAACACAAGCTTTCTGAATTTGCGTGGTCTTATGCGTTGTCTTATGTCTTGTGCGTTGTCTTAATCCAAGTCAGAAATGTCCACTGAAGACACCTTGAACCCTTTGACATTATGAATTTAAATGACGCAAGAATTCTCTGAAAATGATTTAGACCTACTATTCTCTATCACAGCCTGTACGCAAGACACGTACAAAGCGGGTCCGAGTGTCTGTCTCCCGTGTCCACCCAAATCAAGGACGTCTGGAGCAGCCAACTCCATCACTCAGTGTGTCTGTGTTGACGGGTATGACGGAGAGAACGGAGGAGAATGTACAGGTAAGGGATGACGGTTAATCCGATAATGAATTATTTCTCGTAAGAATCATCATCAAAATCCTCGTTCACTGATGTTTGAAAAGCAATGTACAAATTACAAATCTTTAGATATTTCACAGTTAAGTATATGTCTTCTGTGCATGGTCATATTTTTTAAATGAAATAAAGCTATTTTAATCAGACGTGGACGAATGCACAACTGGGAAACATAAATGTCAACAGAGCTGCAAAAATACAATTGGTGGGTACTCGTGTGATTGTAACATTCCTGGGCATAAACTCAACACAGACGGCAAAACGTGCAGGCGTAAGTAGTCGATGGTATATATTTCAAATTAACGATAAAACGTTATCTGTATTACTTCGGTTAAAATACAGTCACCATGGTTAAATGTATCCTTTGATTAAACTTTTGGCGCAGCTGTTTGCAAGGCCCAGCTGTACTTTTGTAATCAGGACACCAAGTGAGAATTCATCGTAAATTTGATTTGAAAATAGCTAAAATGCACAAAAAGGACAGAAAACAACACTGAAATTGTAATGAAGTAATTCTCGATTCCGTTGTTAATGAGAATGGAATTGTCTACAAATGGCTTGTGCCATTTTTAGATTTAAGACTGAAAAAGACGGCTGTGCAAAAACCACCTGGGTTTCCTCTTTATTGGTACAATTTATTTCAGCCGAACATCAATGCACGAACCTCACAGAGAGTGATGCCCCGGTTAATGGAGGTTTATTATGTCATCATTACACCGAGCAGAACTCGAAAATGTGTACACTCAGATGTAATCCCGGATATGAGGTAAAAGTTGCAGACATTTGTCACGTAAAGCGGTTGTGCTTCCAGGATTTCTCACACGGGGCGTGAGTCAATCTCAGAGGGTGGTGCTAACCTATTCTTTCGCAAAAATATCCCCAAAAACACCTGAAAATAAAAATAAATAGCGTACAGCTAAAGTTTGTCCACTGAGATCTCTCAACCGGCCACTGCACTTACCCCTGGCTTTAATGTGCATGAAAACAATTAAGTGTATGTCTCTAACTGCCAATGCCACTTGAAGATCTTTTGATCTTTCAGATTCCCGTAAGATACAATGCCTATGAAACTTGTGGTCCTGTTACAAACTACATCTGGTCCTTCAAGAAAGTAGTCGTGGGCTTAAGAATAGTAATTGATGAAGAGAGATTATTACCTCCATGTTTAGGTAAGTTTAAATCGACTGCATCTGGAAAAAATACTGAAATAAACTTACGTTTTACTTTGAGTCATGTTTTTTGCATTGTACTGTTGTTTTTCAGAGCAATTTTTTCCCGATTTTCAAATCAACGGAGACACAGCGTACTTCGTCAGGGCTTGCAAACAACTCACTGAAGAAGATAAGTTCATTGTAGGTTCCTCTTGAAATGTCTGTCTGTTTTCTATTTGATTTATATATTTGTATGAGCATAATGTTAGCTGGATGGCGCCTCTAAGTTGCTGGACATTTTGTGTGTTTCCAGGCTAAGAGAGAATTTGCCAGAACTTTAACAGAGCAAGGCATTTGTCTGCAAAGAGATACTCAGGTTTGCGACATGAGAAATGTGAACATCGTTTGTGGAACAGAATACCTTATCAGAAAGTACGTAAAATGTTTGTAAGAAAATCTCCAGTCACGGTGAAGGAATCAATGCGAAGAAATCTAAATTATCTGTTTACCGTCAAATGTCAGCGTATTTATGCGACTATTTTTTCCAGTTCGAAATTTTATTTCCAGAAAAAGAGGCCTGGATTATGAACAGATAGCCGTGGATGCCGTCAACATTACATTTAACATATTTGCCAACAAAAGTGGTTCCAATGCTACCAACTGTAAAACGAAGATATGTCCAATGCTGAGAATACCCGAAGCTTACTGCGAAAGATATTGCCTTCAAGCATACAGTAGATTTTTGAGGTCAGCAAATATAATTTTTTGAATTACCTTAGAAAAGTAAAAGCATATTATTCCCATTTCAAGTCTGTTTCATGAAAACTCGCAACACTAAATTGTGGAAGAAACTAAACTCGAAAACAACAATACAGTTACTTGAATACCCTGAAACATTATCGAGTGTGTTGTGTCTATTCACCAAAAGCAAGCTTATCTTTTGAAAGTGATGTTACTTGCAAATAATTTTATGAATCAGTATGATTTTTTAACACTTTCTTTGCAAGTATTTTGCAAAAGAATTCTGGAAGCGAATGTCCAGTTCTGGTTCCAATGATACTTTTTAGCTACAGTTTAAACTTTCTTCACGTCATCAGTCTTTCCGTAACTTGTTCTTTCAGGGGTGCAGTATTACACGCGAAGAATCAACTTACAAAATTGTTCACGAGCGATAAAGACAAGCTCACATTTACTGTTGCCGAAAAGATATTCGCACCATCGGATGATGATGACAGCCTGGAAGTTTCCGATGTAATAGTTGGATGTGAAGAGGGAATGAAGAGTCAGAACACCAGCATGTGCAGTAAGGAATTATTTATCAAACTTCTCATTTTTCCAAACTCTCGACAATACAAGAATCCCAATATTGGCAACAAAAATTTAGCTGCACCATAAAAAATTAAGTACACAACTGGAGTCTGCAACCTTCTAGTGGAATCCTCATACATGCACTTACATTTGATTTCACATTTAGTAACATCAAATGCCAAGATGAAAATTTCAAAAAGAAGGAAATGCAAAGTTGCCATTGTTGCAAACTTTTCGGAAACCCGAATAGGTTTCCACATCCAGACATTTTAATCTTCATTAATGTATCTCAAGTAAAGGCTAAACTATTCGGTATTTTTATATGGTGGTATGGGGTGGTTAAGGGCAAGATATTACTGGAGATTCTCTGATTGTATGTAAAAAGGCAGCGGACTTCTCTTGCTGGAAATATAATTTTGTTGTGGAATAAGAAAGGCTGAATTCAAACTATGTTAAAATTTTTGCCTCAATGGTCCAGGTAAAAAAATATCTGGTAGACATATATATGTAGTTCTTAAATGTTTACTCTTTTAGTTCCATGTAATCCTGGTACATATTTCTCAAAAGAAGAGAATGACTGTCTCCCCTGCCAAGTGGGATATTTCCAGTCGAATTCAAGACAGAGCTCTTGTGAAAAATGTCCAGTTGGCACAACAACGAAACACGAAGGTTCTTCAAATTGTACAGGTGATTGTGTATGAATTTTTACAACAGTTAAAATTTTAATATGAATAAACAGAGAAAGTTCTGTCACAGTGTATGACCAGTGTTCTGGCACTGGTCCCACCTAACAGTTTGATTGCGGCGGTTCCTGCGAACCAGTCTGAGGTAAAACAAAACGAACTTACACATACAATTTGACAAGTGAAAATCATTTTGCAGTTTGTCCAGATGGGAAGTATGGAGATGGATGCGCACTGCAGTGTGGTCAATGTGTCCATGGTAACTGTGATCCATTTTCCGGTTCTTGTATTTGTCATAGTGGTTGGGAAGGTACTACTTGTGAACAAGGTATGTCACTGTAATTGTAATAACTAGAAAACAACACCCTGAAATCCCAGCAGCCCCTTCCGCCATACCCTTTTCGAGTGTCCACAGCATTTCGTACGAACATTTACATCACATGCTAATGGGATATGAGTGCTCACAAAGTCTCTTTTTGCAGAAACTAAGTTTCAGGGCCGGGTTCACAGAAAGAGCTCAGGTCAAGGATCGCAATCTTAGAAACTAAATGCAAGCTAAACCCCGATAATATTCAGTAGGGAACTCATGGCCCTTAGACTTAAATTTCTGTAACAGGTAAGGGGGATCCCCATATAGCGTATTTTATGCAAGTGCCCCGATTTAGACTTACCTTTCAGACTTTAGATATCACTGAGATACAATTGGTCACCAGAATTATCAATGGCTAATTTTCCGCAGACATACCTGGTTGTGATGACAACAGTTGTTATGCCGGAGTGAGCTGCACAGATGTGTCAGCCCCAGGAACAGGATTTCAGTGCGGGGCCTGTCCACCTAACATGACAGGAAACGGTATTTACTGTACATCAGCAGAAGAAAGCTGATAACTAAAGAAGATGTTTGTGGTGTACAATCACTTGGTATTAATTTATTGTTATTCAGTCAACAGGAAGTGAAAGTACTCTTTGATAAAGCTGAGAAAGTCATCTCAAACACCAAAAGAAATTGTTCATTTCTAAAACTGAAGCTAAAAAATTCTTGTTTGATAATATTTCCACCAGAACCTTAAATAACGTCACACAGAATAAATTGCAATCCTTATGTATTGTATACGGACTATGGAAGACTATTTTTGTGACTTTGTGAAAATCATAGTGTGGGGATTTTCATTTAAAGAAATAAAACAAATGTATACATACTTGTTGTTGTCATTATTGATTTGTTTCGGCCAAAAGTTATACATAGATACCAATTTTATTGATTTAAGTGTAAAAGGATGCACTGCAGTACCCCTTAGTGCAATATTCCTTTCACAATTCTCAGGATCAAGCTGGAGTTCATGCAGCCAGATCAAGTATCAAAAATGACATATTTAGACGTCCACCTACAATGCTTTTCCTAATGATAGGTGTGTTAGAAATATTGTATTGCTTATATTTTTCCAAAATCGTGACTTACAGATAATATTCTTTACGATCATGTGAAAACTGACACTAGTAGTTTTACCACGAATTGCTTGTCTCCTTGAGCTCGTTGAACATTAAAATGGGTCGTCTCAGACACGCCAATTTTTTGGTTGTAAAACCGACAACGATGACAACTAAAGGAATACTCTTCTTCTTAGCTTTATTCTGTGTCTGTCAAGCGGTATGTACAAATAATTATTTTCAAAAGTTATTCGCGTTTCAATTAAAGAAAAAGTTTTCGTCAACAAAATGTTTTATTTCTATGTGATAGAAATGCTTATCATGAAAACTACTTTGAAATTGATAAATATACATTGCAGGCTTGGGGAGATACGGAAATTGATAGTTGTGACGCATCGCATTGGTCCAGGCCGACAGTTTATGAAACCTATGGTGGGTACAGTGATCAGACCCTTGACTACGTCCAGTTTACTCTATCTACAGTCTAAATATATGCAAAAAATCACATTCATAAGCTTCTCATAAAAATTTCATTCGGTTCTATTTCCATTTTCAACGAATTAAATCTAGGATGTGAAGAAACCTATAAAAGAAACGAAAACACCACCAACCCGAACGCAATCCTGACATCTGTTGCAATTACTGATCTGGAAGGATGTAAAAACTGGTGCTCGGAAAATTCGCTTTGCAACGTTATTTACTTCAGCAATGAGTACCAAAAGTGTTTGTGGCATAATGAGTTCAGTGACAATGCTGTTCTAAATAAAACTGACGAGTTTGATGAATATGTCAAGGAAACGTGTCAAGAAGAAGCAACTGTGGGAGACGTTCCTCAGGGTATTTTCTATTGAGATTAGATTTGCAAAATGGACAGTGAAAATGGTGTGGAAAGTCACATGTCTTCAAATTTTTTCGAGTTACAAATGTTTGAAACCAAAGTTATAAGTTCAATCTAAACTGATCAATTCTAAATTACACATTTTTATTCACCCAGATGCTTGTCTCACGGTGACCAGCTGGCCTGAGTACCTGAACAAATGGTATTGTCAGTGGAATTACAACTCTGTACCAGCGCAGGCTTACTTTGAATGTCCTAACCATGGATATCCTTCTTCTTCTGAATACTTTGAAGATTTTACTGGTGACATGCCAAACTATATCCACAGTACATACCAAGTGGCTTGCAATGCCCTCAAGAACTGTTGTGAAGATGATGCAAATGTTACGATGTTAAACGAGTGGGAATTGCTGCCATTCCTCTGTTCAGAGAAAGGCCACGGGATTTTTCAATCCAGTATCGAAGACCAGTGTGTTACGATTCAACTGCAAACTTGCAATATGATCTACCGCAATTCTTACACACAGGCTTCTTACACAAATCACCTTTCTTCTTTCACAACGAGGCCACATCATGTACCGAAAACACAGAGTTATCTACCAACCTCATCTGCCCGATGGCAAGATACAATTCGTTGGTTCAGTTCGATACCAACAACTTTTTCTCCGTCTATGGTTTTCTCTTCCAGCTCTGGGTCATCCTTTAGTGGAAAGACAACTTATGATGCCTCGTACTTTAATTCTGTGCCCGAGGTCTTTGATAGTGCGTGGTCAATGAAAAGAGGGACAACCAGGCCTCCCAGTGCCTTCCATAAGTCCTCTTATTGGTTATCTAGTTGGAGTGGTTTTGAATCTTCCACCACTGTTCCAATTAGGTCTTCCACCAACACGATGCGCTTGTGGCCGTTACCAGTTTCTCAAAGTACCGAAAGCCCTGTGACAGCTGCATCTGATACCAGTGGAACTTCTGATCATAGATCTCCAAAATTGAAAGCAGATAACTATCTAATGGCTCAGTTTTTGGCACATTTCGTTTACCACAAATCACAATTGAATGGTTTACTGAACTCTGTAGTAGAGTGTCCTGACTCAAGCTTACTTTTAAGATTTACATCTGAGTTTTCTAAAAGTATATCAATGTGTCAGGAATACTTTGACGTTGACTTTGAGTCGCCAGTTCTTGCAACCATGTTTCAGGCTGTGAGGTTTCCGTACGATTCTTACCAAGACCAGAATCCATTTCTGAGAGAAATGTATGGCAGCTTTGCAAGGCTGTCTTCATACGAAAATTGCCATACATTTATCTACTTTATATATGATTCCTTCAAGGAGGGACTACAGAGAGGTTTGATTACTCTTTCCTATGATTGTGATGTCCCGTTTAATTCCACTAATCTTGACTCCAAAGAATCTATGGCAGCTGATAGCAGTTCAACGACCAAACAGGTTCGATTGATTCTCATAATGTGCAACGTGATTGCCTCATCATTCTTACTGTGTCTCCTCATTCTATGCTTTATAAGAATAGCACAGCACAGGAAGAGAACAAAATCAAGTAAAAAGTATAGGGATGCACTGAGGATCATTTCCATGAAAGCCCCGCCAGTTATTTCAAATGAAACGAAGGGTCATGAATTCAAAAACGTCTGTCATTCCCTTCCTCACTATGATAGCAGACCATCAAAAGTACGAGTAGAATACCACGAGGGAAACCCATTTCCTCCAAGGCATTCGCTTAGTACACTTTCATTTAAGTCTGAAGATCCCATTGTTGATGCTTGGGAGGAGCCCAAAAAACTGAGTGAAAAGAACAAAGAAATTGTAAAAGAGTGGTTGGAAGCGAACGAGGAAATTATTAAGAGTAGGCGAGAAAGCATGTTCAGTGTGGTTTCAGAAAACAAAAATGTATAATAGTATCGGATACGGCAAATCTAGATTGAAATTTCTTTGAAACTATTATTCAAAAATGTTGATTCCATTTTTATTTCAGACGAAACAGGTACATTAGAGATCAATTACTTACTATATTTCGTTATTCATCTGTGAAATGTCCAAAGATTTTCCCCAGAATGATTTTCACTGAATTCAACAGAATCAGGGAATTACAACAAAATCTAAAAATATTATGGTAACTAGGGGTATTATCCATATTGGAACAGATGCATTCCCATGGATCGTAAAAGAAAAAGAAAGTACATTTGATTTACTACTTCTGGGTATATATTTCCATTGGCGGATCTAGGGGCACGAGGGACGCCCCCCTCCCCGGCCAAAATGTTTTCATTTTCATGTATCTTTCGGGAAAAATTGGTCAAATATTAGTTTGGCGGCTGGCGCCCCCTCTGGGAAATACTGGACCCGCCACTGTAATTCTACTGACTAAATTAATATCTTTGGACCTGCGATTAGTATTGCAATTGTCTATTTTACTACATCATCTGGAAATGCATACATTGCCAGGCATATGGTAATTTTTTCTAATGAAACGTCCACTTTTTGATGTTGTCACGATTCACTGAATTCAGTAAAAGTCATTTTGTCTTCCTTGAGAAAGACATATTATAACTGTACCATTATACGATTCATACATTCAAATAAATCCATATTGATTGTCAGCCAGCAGTTCATTTTTTCGTGAATACGTTCGCAATATTTTTACTTTTGCAATGATGGTTCACAAATGTCTGTTAGGTGACAATTTATTTTCAAGTCCTCTTCTTTTAAATTTGTCATTGTCACGAAAAATCTTCTTGGCATTGGTTTTGGGTCTGTAAATTCCGTACAATCACTGGAGGTTTTTCTAGTATGACAACTTTTTTCATTAAATCTTGCTTAAATAGAAACGTATTGACCCCACGGAACTTTCCCACATACATCAGTTCTCAACTTGAAAAATAGCTCACCGAAAACCTGTCATCATCATCATGTGCCTTTTTAATTACCTACTCGTGCACAGAACACTTAGATGGGAAAAACTCGAATGATTAAACTCTTCACACTTTAGTTGTAATGATTTTGATGTACAACATTATAAAACTTCAATTTTCACTCTGATCGGCTGACTACGCATGTTATCAGTACCATGAATATTCTACTGCATAGGCCGCAGCTATATTTGCATGTCAATTGTATCACTTCCGCCGCAGATTGCAACAAGGGTAACACTTTTTTAATGTGAGGTGCAATTTGATTCATTAATAGACTGTGACCCTGCTCATTTCAGGATAGGAAAAGATAATAAAGGATTTTTATTCGTTTAAAATTCCACATATTTCAAAACAAAATAGAATATAGAAAATCAATGTCACACAGAACATTATGAAACTTGGCGATCGAAGCTTGAACTGACACAAATTAAATGAAAAAGAATGAAAACTGGACTTTATTTCTGAAGTAACTTGGTTTCTATTGATCACTTAAAAATTCCAGTCGAGTTTTTCATGACAAGATCAAATTTTAGGCCTAAATGTATACCAGATAAACTGAAAAGAAAAAATTCAGCAAAAAAGAAATTGCCTCCAATTGCCTCCAGTATAGACAGAGCCCATGACCCCTTGTGATCTACTCTTATGCGGTGCCTACAGTGCTAATTCGAAATGTGCCACTTGGGATAATCTAGGATAATAAAAGATAAAAAACTAAAGTTTAACTAAAGTTTGTTTCATGCACCATTTTACTTTTTGGACCATTTCTAATTTCTAGAATAATTAGAGCATGGCTTTGTAAAAGTGGTAAAGATACAAACTGGCAACCAACTGTTAACTTAGCACAGTCAGAAACATAAGGGGAAAGTATGTAGATTACAGTTTACTGTATTGGTCAATGACGTAGGTTTTGAAAATGAAATGAGATTTCATGAATGGAGCAGATATATTCCTATACATTTGTGCTATTTTGCACAAAAAGAAAACCAGATGCCGTCACCATCTGATCGTTTTCCACAATGTCCTACGGTGGTTAGAATTCTCCAATCGAGGCATCAAGAGTAGATCACAAGAGGTTCTGGGTTCTAGTCTAGTCTATTTTTGCTGCATTTATTTTGCTCCAGTTTTTCAGTTTCAGACTTAAAATGTAAATTTGATCTTCTCGTGAAAAACTCGAATTCCAATCCAAGCAAAAGAGCGCCAGTGACAAGCTAACATTGACTCTTTGGAAATTGTTCAAAAGCGCTGTCATACTAATACATAGATTAAAACGAGAAAGTCCTCCTGTGTGACCGCCAAAGGCTTACCGCCCGCGGCGTGGGAGCACTCGCTCTCCTGTCTGGATGGGACTGGGAGGTACCCTCTATCCTGGCCGGGGGAGGGGGTACCCAATGTCCTGGCCTGCGGGTTACCCCTATCCTGTGGGTCTCCCTGTCCTGGCTAGGGGTACCCCCCCCCCAAGCAGCAGCACCTGGGACAGGGCCAGTGACAGGACTGGGGGTACCTCCTGCGAAGGACAAGGGACCAGAGGCAAGGGGTGCCCTCCCCACCAGAAAGGACCAGGGACCAGAGGCCAAGGTGTACATCCCTGTGGACACACAGACACATGTGAAAACATAACCTTCTCGCATCCTTCGGAATGCGGGTGGTAATTGGGCCTACACCGTGCGTTCAGTGCCGCGTTTCTTTCTGATAACATAAATTTACATCCATTACGGTTTCTGCTACGTAACTATAGGCAATAAAATTATACGTAACAATTCTGAAACAGATGGATCCCAAAAGTTACTAACAGATATGCAACGGTTTCATTTCACTTTCATCAAATTGTTTGCAACTGCCGAGGAGGTGAGAAGAGGTACCAAAGTTATAGACTTAAGTACTCAAAGATCATGCTGGATGATTCATTTCATATCTGGCTGCTTGGAAATCACAATGGTACTGTATGCCTTAATAATTTTGCAAGAAGACGAGACAAGGAACACGATAGAGATTCATTTTTTAACAATTTTGGTATTCGTTGGTGGATTTTGCATGGGAAAGTCATTACTCTGGGAACAGCAGGACCAAAACTGAACGAGACACGCGAATGATTCTAAAGGAAAGATCTTGTTTCAAGTTATCCAAAATAATTTAACCAAATTTAGATTGGATCTACCTGAAATCTTGATTAATATCGATAGTTCCGTGCAAGCGTCTCAGTTTCAGGTTCTGTAATGCTGATGCGTGTGATTTTCCTTGTTTGTCATGTGTGGGGTGCTAAAACTCAATCATCATACCAGACATGATAGACACCGAAAAGCACGTTGCTATGACACCGAGATCGAAATACTCTGCAGTTTGCTATGTGGACGTATCAGTTTAGTTTGATTCTCGCACAACCGTTTTGCCTCGAGCATTCAAGTGTTATATTCTTCCAGGTACAATTCTTGCCAAACTAATTCCCAATTTCTAATCTAAGCAAATTCCCAATGAAAACAGAGAACAGCTGTTTCCTATGAAAGGAGTTTCAGAATGCTTTATTGACAAATACTACATGTAGCATGACTTACTGTGATAGAAGTAGATCCATGTTAATGACAGGAGATGTTATCCAAATAAGAGCTAAAGGGGATCTGCCCACAAAGGCCCAGCTACCTGCTTATATGGACTTTGCATGTCTCAATGACATCATCAATAACCAATGAAAAATTTTCTGCCTTTGAAGCTGGGGGAACCAAATGTAATGTACAGCTCCATGTCATTCATGATCTCTCTCTCTCACAGTAAGGATAATAGGAATAATACACAATACAAATCACAGTAAGTTTTTACTATAACACAAGCAGATTTCTTGGGAATTCAGACACATGCTGATCTCAGGAACCCTAAGAGGGCATACAAAATGACGTTCACCCCTCCCTTGTCGTGGTTTATTGCATTTCCCGAAAACTACAGATAAACGTTTACAGGCCACATTACAAAAGTTACTGACACTTTCCCATTAAAAGCATTCATAGACTCTATTATATTTTCAGGTGACTTTTCTTACAGGAAAGGTTTTAATCAGAAAGAGTCTGTAACTTTAAAATCTTGTCTGTGGAAAACTTGTCTGTAAATAGAATGGCGTAATCTGGTCTGTTTATTTATCTGCACAATCGGGAAATATAATAAGCCATCATCACAAGGAGAGGGCGTACGAAAAGGGGGGGGGGGATCTGAAAACTTTACACCGGTGCAGAATTTTGGTTGCTCCCGGTGATGGGGACTATGGAGTCATTTTACATTGGTTTAGGCGGGAGCTTACTCATATTATGGGGCCATTTTATAGAGCTCGATGAGAATTGGAATGTGGAGCAAGTTAAAATCCTACACCGGTTACGCCACGGTTTCCGTAGTCATTTTATAGTTTATCAGATTCCAAGTTTATATTCCTCTCTTTTGGCATCACAGACTTCCCTAATGAAAGCAAAAAAGATCATTCCCCTCCTTAAAGTTCGTTGCGAATATTTTCATCACAAGTGTATTGTGATGTCAGAAGACACAAAAATTAGTAATCTTATATTGTGATGGATTCATCTGATTACAACAGTTGAATAAGGTAAATTTTCTAATTTAAAAAAGGACAAAATTCAAATGGTTTTGTCTTTTAAAAAGCACCACAATTTTCTTCTTGTCACGAGCCATGGGTTTACTTGAAACTATTTTGGAAAAAATGTTAATAAACAGAAACGTTTTGTTGCAAGCATCAAGCGAATTGTTTCCCATATCTATTATAAAACTTTAATCACAGTAAAACAGTTGATAAAGCTTTGTATTCTGATTTCATCTATCAAACGTAACCCAGGATTCTGTAATAATGAACCCAAACATTTTGAAAATGTAATTTATTCCACTTTTCACTTCTAATAACAAATACATAACATATGCACAATGTGAGCACATTGTGCAATAATGGGACTATTTTTGCAATAACCAATTCAATTCATAATGACACAACATATTCCTGCAAGATGCTTCAATTTTCATCATCAAGTGGTAATTTTCAATCATGCACATTTGCCAAACAAAAAAAAGAAATTTAAACTCATGATACGTATTTCTTTTCTCATCAACCTGAATATAAACGACCAAATAATTAAAACTGCTCAAGTTAATTGCACGAACCATTTCATTAAACAAAAGGCATACATCAAGGAATCCTGGAATGAACAATTCTTGAGCAATCACCTCAATTTTAGAGAGGAAACTAATTTTAGTTCTGGTTTTACATTCATAGTATAGTCTTTTAAACCTTCCAAAGTACCTGGAAGAATAGGTCAATCCATGTTTATGCCCAACTGTCCATCTATTTACGATTTCTTCTTGATATGGAATAGCATTTTGTTATCTTACAATCACACGAAAGTTACACTCTTTCCTCGAATAGATAGTGATCCAGACAACACACCGACACGAATAAAACCAGCAGTACACTCGAAATACTATCAAGTAATTATTTGGTGTGAAACATCGCTCATCATTTTGATTTTTGTTTCGTGAAAACTATTCTTCAAATAATTCAATCGAAGACAGAATGAAAAAAAACAGATCACAAATAAATGTAGTTTATAAGGCATTTTCTCGAAGTCCACCGAGGTAATTTTGATCAGTGTTTACAGAGAAAGTAAAAAACTGGGGTTGACAAATGGTCTTCATCTGAATAAGGGCCAGTTCATATGTACCGTCAAAGTCACCGCTTTTCTTACCATTTAAAAATGGGTTAAATGCATTCTTATGGTGCTGTTAACACATGTCTTTAGAATACGTAAAAAAGATAAAATATCAACTTACAAAATTGATGGCTTTAATGGTACATGAAAAACAAAACATGAAAATTCCACAACATAACATGTTTATCTCGAAGAAATGCAGCAAGTCGCATGTAACAAAAATTTCCCCCTTAAGAAAATAATTTAGTGCGGTTTCGACATGAAATTAATGCCAACAAATGATAATTTGGTGATAAAAATGGAAGATGAAATGCAATGTGGATGCTTAATTTAATCAGAAAATCTAGCTACTCAATTTGATCTACGTTTGTTTTCCTAATTCTATTTTCTTCTGTATGACACGTGCGCCGTGGTAAATAAAGGAATCTATTAAACCAGCAACTGAAAAAAACAAACAAAAAAAGACATTACATCACCAACCAGTTACATGTATCATTGACAAGAGTAATAGCCCTAGTGTACCAAAATTGCACTTAAAATGAGTTCAATCGTATTTGTTGTGATAACCCAATGGAACTTGTTAACCTCTCAAGACCAGTAATTTTAATAAGAAAATGTCGTACCAAAATAAATTGACTCGAACAAAGATTATTTAGAAAGTTCTTGTGCGAAAAACACTTGCTCTGAGCAGATCAGATGCACTTCAAATATTTAGGTCTTTCTTCAATTCAATTCCTTTACTTACCTGTAAAAATACCTCCTATAATTGCACACACCCCGGTGAGAAAATGCATAAAAGATCTGAAAAAAAAAACCCTTCCTTTTGTAAACTTGCAATGTAAAAATAATAACTTGGTTAAAATTTTTGTGCTACTTATCTTGCTACTGTGAAAAAAGAGGAAAATCCCTCCTCAGACGTACTTTTTGAAAGCCATTTAAAACTTGAAAATTTATATGATTGTGAACTTTTACCTATGTTTTTCCGTATATTTCACCATCATTGGTGATAATTCGTACATAAAGAAAACACCAGGTAAGCCCTGATCCCCAGCCGTTTGAGCATTTTTCATATGCTTTGTGACTGAATACTGGTTGGTGTATAAAACCTACAAAATAGGATAGTTACATAACATTAAGTGAGTTTTTATTATAAATTTATGAAAACCTCTTTTTTTCAAACTATTTACTCAAAACTGTTTTATGTAAAGTGATCCTTTTTAAATAAACTATTTGTATTGGAGACAAATGACTGAAATATTGTCTTGCACATTGTGCAACATACACCTCTATGCTTACTTCCTCGTTCAATTTGACGTAGGTTGTTGGAACGATCTTCACAAAATACTGAAACATCATGGAATCTGAAAAACAAAATCAGTAAAAGATTTTATTTTGGCGGGATTTTCAGTGCTGACCTCTTCAGTAAGGTCTCATCCCGCCCTCTGGCGCAAATCGTAATATTCAGAAGATGGCCGAACACATGTGAAATCGTCGCCAGTATTTTCGTAAATCTTTCATTCTCCTTCATAGCTCTGAGTAGATTCACAATATAAGCGGATATACAGGTAAAACACTTGTTTTGCGTACATTTGACTTTTACATTGTTCATTGTTATTGCTGCCGTTGCCATGAGCGTGAAGCGACAAGGGCGTCAAAATAGATCTACTGTGTCACGTACGGTCAGAAATGTGGGGGGGGGGGGGGGCATTTGTCCCATACCAGCGTGGACCTGGGGGCACCATGGGCAAGACTTCCTTTTAGCACAGCAATTTTCTGAAGTTACTGGGCACTTCTCACAACAAGGAGTAACATTTGTATGTAGTGTCTAGGGTGTGGTGCCACAACAAATATATCTTGAAGGTATGTGTGATTTATACATTTTCTATTTCAATAATTTTGAAATACATTCATTCTTGTTGTGTGCTTCTCTGAAATATTTCTGAGGGTTGTAGGGGATCCCAGATGTGACCACATTTAGGCTTAAGGCTATTTCCAAATAGTGGGTCAGCTTCTTTTTCATGTGTGGTCTTATGTTTTATTTTTCACAGCAACTTTTTGTGAGGTATGGGGCTTTTCCTTGCATAGGCTACTGAAAGTCTTGTGGTGATGCTGTTGTAGTGCTGTAGTGACATGTAATCCCCACAACTGGAATTTTCACCCATTTTGTATTGTCAATCCCTAAAGAAGTAGATGTTTCTCCCATAGTAGTCACTACAAAAGCGACTACACTACAAATATCAATTTTTTCTCTATATAGAAAAAAATTTTCTAGAAATCCTTTGTAAGAGGGCATGTAGTGAATTTTTCACAATAGATGTTGTATGTTATATCAATGAATGAAATTCTCTCTATAGGAGGGCATGTAGTGACTCAACAGTTGTCATTTGCTGTATAAATGAAAGAAATTCTATCTATACAGAGGAAAATTTACTAGAAATCCTTTATAAGAGGGCATGTAGTGACTTCTCTCTATATAGACTGACATTTGTTACAACAGCCCTTCGAAAGACATGAATTCATGATGCAGTAATGAAAGCTCTCTGTTAATACAAATTTGAAAA
>JBCAUG010250901.1:0-18411 GCA_038406175.1 Haplosyllis leylae
TAATAATAATTTTCCAATTTATTTATCCGGGCAAGTTGAAAGATGATCCGGGCAAGTGAAAATTTTGTCAGGTCGTCTGGTTTGACGACTGGCCTCAGATCCTTATTTTCAGCTCTGTGTTTTGGCCCACGTCTATTCACTCATGGATTGTTGTTCGCTGCACTGAAAATAGTAATAAACATTATCTTAAATTTTGCCCGCATTACTCGTCTTATTACATTATGTCTAAATTTCCACAAAAACTAATCATTAATAAAGCTGACGGCAGACAACCCAATTGAACATTAATTAGTGAAGAGTGTGTTTTTTTTTTGTATCCTCAACACAGCAGTAACAAAACGTTAACATTTAACAAGTTATTTGGGTAAATGTTAACCAAGTTGTGTCCTACGGTGCATATTTCTGTGGCTAAGATGGGTGGAGGTTGGTTTTCTTTTGGAACAATCAAATGTATTTTCTCAAAGCAGACAAATATTCATATAATTTTCTTCCAACAAACTGAATACTGAATTAATAAAATTTCATTGATAACCGCGATTCATTGAACATTTTCACAAAGGTACAATAGTCAGCAATTTCAACAGATTATGGACCACACCCATGACGCTTTTTGCTAATGTGTAGTAATCTAACTGAACTACAATCGAAGTAAAAATGTATATAGATCCTTGTAAAACTATAAAGAAACAGAAGGAAACTGGAATAACTAGCAGACACAAAGTTCAGGTTTTGAAGTACATTTTAGAATGACATTCATTCACTCCTTTGGTATCATGATTATATTTCAACATTTGGATATTTTACCTTATTTTACATACTGTATTTATGTATTTACAGGCGGAGGAGGGGGCCGGCGAACGGGCGTATGCAAGTGGTTTAACGTGCTCAAGGGTTATGGCTTTATTACCCCACATGATGGTGGCCAGGACGTATTCGTCCATCAAGTAAGTTCTTCCTTCTACTTTTGCAGCATTAGGCAGTAGGTACCGTTTTCATCATGGGAATAATCCATTGTCGGCCACATTGGGCAGATTGTAAGAATACGAAAAGTTGAATTGTGTACCCAAAGATTCAAACCAGCAACCCATCGAATAGTCTTTGTTATTTCTCGAAGAACAATTACGCAGTTAGAATTTTCTACGCGGAATGTCGAAGTGTTATTACGTAATATCTGGAACACTGCTTTATAGCGATTGGTTGCTGCTGATGCTGGCGATCCGACCAATAAGGTCACCGATTACAATCAGGCTACTTAATTGTGCGTACAATTCGTAATTTAATTTCATATCACTAAAACGAAATTTTTCCACTATCCAAAAAGATTTTTATTTTTAAAAATAAAGAGTAATACATGTGCATTAAATCATTTGCAATAATTCATTGGTAAAAGAATGAATAAACTGACGTTCAGGAGAGAACGTCATGTTATCTACGTAAACATTCATCTGAACTGCTTCATGATGCAGATGCTTTGTGGTGAAAATTTCAAAATTTAACGTTCAAAAACTTGTTCATTAATTTATATGCTTTAGATATATATGCTATACAATTCTTGCTGATAAAGAACAATGAAAAATTATTATCAACAGTAACTTTCACTTAGTCGTGTTGCATACTTTTGATTAAATGCTTATCGTGATTCCAGTCAACATGTTTATTATTCATATATTCACGTATTCAAGTGGTGAAAGATGAAATTGAGGTTTTATTTTCATTAAACAATTCTTAAACCGGTTGCAGATATTTACAGGCTCCTCACAACACCAGAAAACCTTTAAAATTTTAAATTTATGAAACATACATGATACTGGAATTTGACAAGTTTTGGGGAAAACCTGATAAAAATGAGATTTTTTTCTGCGTTGCTTGGCAAAATATCTATGAACTACTATTACGAGATATATTACGAGTAATCCCCTCCAAACTACAATCACAGTAGCCTCATTCCATTTACCAGTTTACCAACTTAAAACTTACTACAAAAGTCAGATCATAGAAACATCAGACCACAACCTTGGTACATCCTTAATTTTTGAAACTTCGAAATTTGCCCCATGTTGGAGGTAAATTGCCTTTGTAAAAACAATTTAAAAATATTTTTGAGTAAATTCCCCATGTTTTCCCTGTGCCATGGCAACTCTAGTATACAGGTTTCCCATACCTGCACAAAAGAAAACTCCACGACTTTCCATAAGTTTTCCACATTTTGTGCAAGTTTTAAGTCCAAATGTGACCTCAAATTACCCGTGGATAAAAAGTTCACAAGCTTTCTTTTTAAATATAATATACATGAATAATTTTGATTAAATTAGGGATTGATTGATTTTTTAATTTGATAATAGCATTAAAGAATCTTAACATTGTGTTTTACACATTAAATAACAGATTTAAGAACAATAAAATGCTATTTTAATGCCAAAAAAAGCGCAGGGGCAAAAGTTGAGAACACAGGAAAATCATAGCCTATAGGGAATTTTATCTTAATCGGAGTGTGGCAACCCTTTATTTTTTGGGAATACATGTACAAAATGTTCTGTTAGAATAATTGTATGGACCAGGAACCATGTAATTCGTTCGAATTTAATGTCTCAAGGGTTCATAAAATGTACACTGTAAAAACGAATCTTTGATTTTACAAAACAAGACTTGACCACATTGAACATGTGATGTGTACCAACACCAAAACAAGAACAGAATCATGACTAAATATGTTTCTGCATTCCTGATCTATCCAGCTTCATATTAAACGCATGTCACCTATTTCATACAGTTGTCTGACCAATTCCTTAATTGCTTGAAATATAGACAATGTTTTAATTCAATAGCGCGAAAATTCATTCATGGAGATTGATCATGAATTATAAAGAGGATTGCTTGTAGTCTGCATGAACTTTCGGAATCATTTCTTGTTGAAGCTGTTTACATTAAAAAAAACGGAAGAAAAGAAAAAAAAGTCAAGTTTTTACTCTCGATGACATACGTCATAAGCAAATCGCCTACCTCAAATATTCGGGCTAAAACCACAAGTTTTGATAATTTATTGAAACTAGGGTACTAGAGGAGGGTGATACATGTAGCTGCAATATATAAGGGTACATTGATAGGTACACAACCACTTGTTGCGTGTCAACAAAAATATATACAGGTACTTCTTCCTTTTGCACCTACCTACCCGGATAAATACTCTATTGCACACCAGAAAGAAAGCCGAAATACAAACTGTGTCAATGCATGCATCACTTAGATAAGATACACATCCATGAGAGAAAGAAGAGTACTTCCTGCCAAGCTTCTTCTTTGTTTGTTACCTGGCAAATTTAGCTACTCTCAACTTCTATCTCTTCACAATTGTGATCAAAAGCCAAGGCCTGTAGTACAACTAACTTGATGAGCACTTCCACTGCAGAAAACCTGCGTCCTGGTGCATTACGTTGCCAAAAATATAGCACAATGCTGGCATAGCGCAAGAGTAGAAATTGCTTAGTGATAATATTGTCTTTGACTGAAGATGTAGTCATCTGATACTTTCCAGGGATGATTTCTTGAAAGGAATGATCCCATTTTCCGAATAAGGTCACAAACCTGTATTATTCTGTTCTGTATCACCTCTGCAACATTCAGTTCAATACATACTACTTTTTCAAGAATAAAATACATGGATGATCACATGTATTTTAGGGGTTTCGTTGAGAAATTTCAGCCACTTGTCAAGAAGACCAGTAATTTCAGATACCCACTCATCCACACTGAAATCAACTGGTGCACCTTTAAGGAATGAAACTTCCAGATAAATCATGGAGCAAAAAAAAAAAAATTACAATTACACTCCAAAAATTTGTTATATATTTGTGTGGAGAGTGGATTTTGGAAAGCACTTGTCATTTAACATGTTTGTGGACGAGTAAACGTGTGGTAAGGAAAATCCCTGTAGAAGTAGATGTGATTTTAATACAATTAGAAATAGACAAATTGATTGTGGATGATGCGTTCTTCTGAGGAAAAACGTCAATTTATTTTATCTAAAAACTTGCTTTGTTGCAGGTAACGAACTTTATAGTTCAAATCGAGCAAAATGGAGTTGTGAATGATACGCTGCAACGCAAAAGCATTTGGTTTAAAACACTTATCGTTTCAAAAGCAAGTAGTATGTATCTGACAACATATGTATGATAAATGAAGGTGTTCACAAGTCAGTGTTTGTTTTGGGACCAACCATGTTGAAATTCACATTGTTGCAGTGTGACCAGGGGCAGTGTGAGCCCCGTGACATCATGCATCTGCCTCAGTTGCAAATTTACTGAAACAAGGAAACAACAAAAAAAAACCCAAGTGAGTAGGTGTTAAACAGCATTTAATGATTACCAAAAAAGATACATTTTCCCGAAAGCTATTGGGATGCTGACCTTTTGGTTCGAAACGCAAAAGTGACTGACCTGATCTTGCAAGTTACAATTTTATACATATATTTAAATAATAATTATAATCAATTTATAATACACGGAATAGTAAAATACTGTCGATAAGAAGCAACGTTGCAACTTAACTGCATACAAACATTTGATTTGGATGCGTGCATGTTGTACAGGAATTTGGAAAAGCTGTGATGATGAACAGTCAAAAACATGTGCAGCACTGGTGAGACCAATAAATTGGTCGAAAAATTCTCCATTGACCTTGAAAGCTGGAAGTTTGACCTGTCTGGTACACATGTAATTTAGTGTCTGGATGTGGAATGAATCCCAACCTCATGTTCGGTCATGAGTATAAGAACACAAAATAAAATAGATATAATTGTGTTCAATATTGAGAAAAGTTAAAATAGGAAATGATAACGTGACACAATATGAGGAAAAAAGCAATATTTAGCAGTTTTATAGATTAAAAAGTTACGTCGCTCAATTAGTAAATTTATGGTTGATGCAAAAAGAAATTATAAGCAGCCAGTGCCAAAGCAGGGTGACTGGGTGGCCACAGTACATGGAAAACAGGAATTTGGTTTTTTTTTTCCAGACAGGGAAAACACAGGGAATTTCGTTGTAACACAGGGAAATTGAGATACTGGGAAATTCTTTTGATTGTATTCACTGATACAAAAGGATGTTTCTTCAAAATGAAGCCTGGCTTTGCATGGCAGAGACTTCATCTTCAAATGACAACCATTTCACCAGTATTTATTTACTCTTCTGGTATATTTGTACATCATATATCTATGATTGCAAGTATCAACCAAACTTATCCATATGATTTTAAAACAGGTGAATTAAAATAATGTAGTTTCAAACATGTGTATGCAAGAATTTTTTGAAAAGAGTAACATGTTGTAAACGTTTTGAAAAAGGTGCTCACTGAAGTAGGAGAATATATTTTTTACAGTTTACATGCCAGATCTTTCAAGGTCCCTAACATCACAATAGGGTTGCATAACTTGACTTCCCCTATTGTATTTCAAACTTCCAAGAAAATTTCACAGGACCCTTGACCAAATTGTCAGTTTTTTTAAAGAGATTTGCACGTTTCATTTCACGTATTTATAAGAACAGCACCTACATGCCCGGTGACTCAAAACCAGCTGTTAATTTTTATGTAAAAACAATTGACTACAGTGTGGTCATCCTGGAAAGAAAAGTAACAAGTGAAAAACAGTTCGTTTGTATATTTTCAAAACAAAAAATAAATGTGATATATTAAAAAGTCTTTGACTTCTGTACAAAACGCTAGAAGATGCCTTTATTTGTAAGAGAAGTACATACATTTATGGGCGGGGGCGGCAGTGAAAAATTTAACAATTCTTTGGAACATCTGCCATCATGATCTAGACGAAGCTCACACCGGGAGAATATAAAATTTTTTTTTGTATATTTCATAGGAGCATTTGACTTACACAATTTAACGTGCATGCGAAAAATATATTTCAGAAATATTAATATAATACAATATGATAGATAATATAATACAATATGATGTTGATTACAGGCCGAAGAAGCTATTAATTTCATAACATTAGGCATACTCTCCGTCTTGAGATGATTCCCTTCTACATATATGCCATTGTGGGGAGGAAGGTTTGAATAAAGATCCATCATAAATTAAATCTATCTAGAATAATTTTACATGTTCTAATGGCTATTTGTTTTAAGAGGAGGCGTTTCTCTTTCAGGTAGATTATGCTCACTTGTACCATCGAAATACCCTGTATTGTGTTGATTTCGTTAAAACGCATGTAATATTTGATGGGTTTAATAGTGCCCCGCAGAAGTGACCACCAGAAGCTGCTCGCCTGTTTTGCCTGCTGTCAAACGAGGTTAACAGAATAAAACGCAAAATTTTGAGATTTATTCCTATGCCTATTCCAGGGCCTCCCAGATTGGGGAGGAGCATTAACATTACGTACTTGCCCCAGTTATGCAACATACTAGGTGACAGACCTCATTTTTATCAGACAATTGCGTTTCACCTTCCCCTCTTATCGAAGTGAAATCATGTAAGTTATCTTCCCACTATCAAAGGCTAGCTGATGTCCATTGTGCTTAGAACAAAGAAAGGTGAATCTCCGGTCAGAGGAGAGAACTGGTAGTGTTCCGCGAGCTTCAATCGTTCCTTTGCAAATAACTATCCAGTGTTCGCAGGTGCAGATCCAGGATTCTAAGTAGGGGCGTCGTCTGTATTTTTGTCAAAATTTCTGAAAAACCTCATGGAAACACTCCCGCCCCCACCCAATGATATGACCAAGATATGACCGAGTGTATCTTGAGTATTGATACCGGTGTAGCATTTTTGGTATCCCCCTAGTCTAGACAAACCCCTCCCCCTGGAAATGTTAAATTTTTTTTAAATCCCGCAATATCCTGTAAAATACCATGAAATGCCGTCTTAGACGTGGAGTGATGTTCCTTATTTCAAGACTTACCCATTGACTAATCAGAAAAAGTCATGTGAAATGGCCTGATATATGTCTTCAACACCTGTATTGTTGTTTTGTGGATGTTTTTATTTTTCCAAAAAAAAAAAGATATGGGGAGGGGAATATATTTGTTGCATGATATGTGGTAGTATTGTTGCTTGCACTTGGCCATGCGTCCCTCTTGTAAAAATATTACATTTTTACTGGCAGAAAAATATGGCAACCAAAGGCGCTCATTCCTATTTCATGTTTCTGTTGTTCCACTGTTGAGTTTCTGAATCCGCTACTGGCATTTCAAGAGGTAACCTCGTAGTGAAATTGGAGTTGCTTTTAAATTGTAAAGACACGCAGTTCTTGTGTGACGTTTTCTGTTTTCTAAAAAAAAAATGAAAATTTAATAGGTTATTTCTCGTTTGGTTCAGTGAGAGGAGCGAAAACATGCGAATTCCAAAGTGACATCACCCTTGCTCTACGAGTACAAGTCAACAAACATCGTGATATCCGGGTCAACCTCTTCTTTTTTCTGCAGATGCCACTCTTGTGTCTCGTGATAATTTCTCACCAAAAAGGCCCAGATCTAATTGTTGATCTAGTTGCAACTGTTAAGACCTTGACCTACAAGATGTAGTGTCGTCCACAATGATTGTCATGTGGAAGCTCAGTGAACAGCTGCCTGGAGGCTTAAACTTAACAGTGCAAATTTCCCAAATCAAGAAAACACGAACAGCGCAATGCAAGAAAACACAGTCCCAAAAGACAAAAGTCCCTTGATAAAATTCGGAATGATTCGACATGTAAAATCAAAAACAATTTCGTTCCTTGACGGCAAGCCTAAATTTAATCATTTGGTACAGAAACAGAATCGCGTTACAGGCTTGTCTGATGTGGCAAATGTTGGTGTCTAATGTGTCATCTAAGCCTAACAGTCTTAGAGTCAATGTTACATTCGTATTTACAAAAGAAATCAAAGGAAGTGCAGGTGAAACTGGGGGTCTTGAATCTTACTTATGTCACTGAAATGAAATTGTCGTTTAGTCTTACACACGACCTGTTGTGACGTTGTAGTACAAGTCACACTCCAGATTGATAGGGCTCGATGAGTTCAATAAGGATCATAGTTCGTCTGTAAATCATATCAATGAAGGTAAAGTTAAAGTGTACTGCTAGCATCAAATCCAAGGCAAGTGCATGGAAAGCAGCATCATGATGGTGTACGCCTCTTCACAACATTACAGCAGCCTGCCTGTGCTTTTATGAATGAAAGGTTAAACATGGTTGACCCGTAAGGTACCCCACATTTCATCACGTCTGGCCTATTTTTACGAACATTTGCTATGTTCAAATGCACACGAAGTCGGCAGAGATCAGGGGAGCTGAAAGGAAGTGAGGCACATGATCTCATAGACGAGCTTTTAAATGGTAGAGGAATTTCATGATGAGAGAGTAAACACTGTAATGTCGTTTATGATGTTCATCTAACGAGTCACATGCACGAGTGTTGTCCATTGTTATTAGTATTTTCAGGCAATCCATTGGTACATAGTTTTGCTGATGACAGAATGTTCCCCGTGGAATTTCTTCTCAGCTGAGCCCCTGAAGGGTTGGTCATTCATCCCGAGTCAATAATACTGCTGGACACGAGAAATTGAAACGCCTACAGGTGGTGGTCATGATCAGATGTACTCTTCTTTTTCCGAACTGAATCCCGGTGAATATCAAATGACGCAAATTTATATGTTCCTTAGACTTAGTCACTTGGATGTAAAATGATAAACAGAGCCTAATCCTTAATGACTAAAATTCCATGCCTGTTAGTAGCGAATCCAGAAACTCTGAAAAGGGAACGCCAATTAAAATTTAATTCATACGGCCACCTTCGGCGATTGTTTCTTTCTTGGCCCTTCAGAAGGTTTTTTTAAACAGAACTAAAGGTCTATGTCCCTGCCTCCCCCTGGATCCGCTATTGGGTATTATGGACAGTAAATAAAACATGAAAATGCTTACAAGTATTTTAGATTTTTGTTTGGACAGCCTAGATCGTGCCTCTGATACAGATATTTGTGTGTCAGTGAAGAGTTCCATGTGACAAAACATCCCCAGTGAAAATAAAAAAAGAGATGGTATTCCAAAACATCCTTCTTGGCATTTGTGTATACGTATGGATCGTAAAATGCTGCTGATAGTACATGAAGTTTATTTTTGTCAGCCTTAACTCATGGGAGTTGGCTCAATGTTATTTATTCAGGATTGTAATGGTAAAGAAATTTAGGCTCCGCACAATATTATAAAGTATTTCAACTGGTAGCAATGGAAATATAGGAATAAGCCGATCTTGTATGTTTATGATTTGAAATCCCTGAGAAATCTGCACATGTTTTAGAAGCAGAAACTAGACAGGAAAACCCTGTAGTGCTGTATGGAAAAGCAATTGAAAGAGAACATGCATTGCACGATCGATGAAAGCTGCAGTTGAAGAATACGATGGAATGGACCGGCCATTCATGCCTTGGCTTCGAGCCCTGTGCATGCCACATGAATAATCCCACTACCTACTACAAGAGCAGCTCTATCTTAGAGGGAAACTAGATTGCCTTAACCTGTAATTTTCAGCTTTGAGCCACACACATTGTGTTATTTACCCAGAAATAATATTATGTGAAGTTGTATTTTTTGCTGTTCTCTCCATCTAAGATGGCAACTTTTCTCTGCCTTGGAATGCAATGCAACATTTCTGGCGTTTTTATTTTTGCTGTCGGCAGAAACTTAGGGCATCATTCTTATTCTTTCACCTTTCTTAGAAAGAAGGCAGAACATAGATATTTATGATAGGCAAATGACAAGTAACAGAGAAGGATTGTAAGTATAGATTGGAGAGGGGGCACACGAAATAGACAGCACCGTCTTCGTCGTCATTTAAAATTAAATGAACAAAATATGACCCGGCCCAATTTAGCAAACTAGAATTAAAAGGTTTATCTACAGCAGTTTTAAAATCAATTTATTGGTGCATCCTCACTCGACTACTCTCATTGCTCTAGAATTGATGTTGACACACAAGTACGATTTCGAAGATTCTTATCATGTTTTCTCTGACTCCCTGAAGAATTGTAAAATGTTGCATTTCATCGACAGTCGGGACGAGACTGCATAACCCAATTTAAATAAGAATAAAGTAGGAAAATGGGTCAATCAATAGTTAAATACTTTTATCTGCGAGCTTCTTTGCAGTAGCAAAACGTGATTTGATATTATGAGCATCAATCTGGGCCGAGTATTTTGCGCAAAAATTATGCTGATGTTGTTGAGAGGTATTATTGCCAACTGCTTGCCATCATAAGATTCCACTTTCTAACGTAACAGATAGCACTGGGTTCCCATTACAAACTTGACCCATTTCTCTCCCACGATGGCTCCTTCATTCATAAAAATACTGGTGCAAACCCTTCATGTTGTACATTTTCCCCACTTATTTGTGTAACTTAAATACACAAATAGTACCAAAATATTGACGGGAAGGGTGGAAATCATGGAATTAGAATCTTTAAAAACGAGGGTCACTTTTTAGGTTTGCAGGGCTTTTCCCTGAACGAATTTGTGCCAAGAAAAGTGCAGAGGTATGTGGATGTCAGAGTTCTTCCCTCCGAGCAAAACATAATATTATGTAGGGCAATTTATGATTAGGTAAGAAGGTAGAGAAGCAAATATGCCACCTAGGTTTAGTTTACTGCCAACAGTTGTGTATTTGCAGCAAATCCTGCTGATCAGTGTACATCCCGTAGAACTTGCACCAGCTCAACTCATGGCAATCTAACTTCTAATTGGGATTTTATCAATGATCTACTTTTTTTACTGTCACCATATATGGCCACCCATTGATAAATTTGTGGTCCCGACTTTCCCTGCCTTGTGTCTAGCCAACATTGATCCCGGGTTTCTTCTCCTTTTTTTTTACCGTTTGCTCTACCATTATGTAAGCTTCATTCATAAAAGATGGAATATAATTGATTGTTGCGCGCGCCTGCTGAAATGCAGGTTAATGCATGCACGATCTGCAGCATTCACAACATGCAGCAGGCAGCTCCGAATATGTCACTGCATTATTAACATATTTCCATTCCGAGGAAGAAGGTGTCAGTTCATTCATATAATGAGACAGTAATGGCGGGGCTTGCGTTATTGTAATGCTCTAATATCCTTTCAAACATTCCATGCGAAGAGTAATTACCAAACCCAGATCCAGATGACCCAATTTCTCATGTAAAGGGATGCAAAAACGAAGGTAATGAAGCTGTTGACTTCGTTGCTCTTGCATAATATATCATACATGTGCAGCGAGTACTCAGCAAGTACTTGACCCTACAACAGCCACACGTGTGGGGCAAATATCTTCTCCATTGGTATTGCCTAGAAGGGTACATGGCCCCGAGGCTCTTATATTTTAGTTGTTTAAAAATACCTGAAAGAATACCCTTTTCTGTTTATTCTTTCAACTGCTTTGAAGTTATAATGTTGAGTGCTTTACCAGAGATTAGGCAAGGGAAGACACCCCATTTCACCATGGAAACCAAAAGGTGAGGGGGGTATGTTAGTTGGAGTATGCACTTGAGGCTTTGACTTGTACTAATGAGGATGGAATCATTCTCCAACAATCTTTTAGCTCCGAGATCTAGAGTGATGAAGAGCATTGCCAGCAACATGTTGCTTGAACTTAAGGAGAGAGAGAAGTAGTAGTTCACTGCATAAAACTATGACACACCTAGTAGAGCTATTTTTATGAAAGATGAACTTGGAAATGGAAGGAAGTAACAAATGTAACCAATAGAATAACTAGTTATTCTTGATAAAAGAAACCAGCTCAATCGACTGCCTTTCCACGTCTAAATTAAACCTATCGAAACCAACCAATGTCCGTTTCATAACATCTCTACTTTTAAATTAATATGTAACTTCCAGGTAAAACGATGGGGAATATTAATTAAAATAAAATCACGCAGCTTGGCAAGTGACAAGTGATAAATCAATGGAAATGGTTTGTGTAAAATAAAAAAGAAGTGTGTCATGATATGTAACATTTTTGGCATGTACTTAAATTCTATTTTTAGGATTGTTTACCCCTTTTCTCTACGTTAAAATTCCGCATTTGATTTAACGTATTGTTTGTGTGAACCATCAAAGCATGTTTACAAGTAGCCAGATTGGCCACCTCCATGTACAAAATGTAAAAACAGGCCATTAGTAGGATTGCTTTGTAATGAACCAGGTGATTCTGAGTTAATCCATTTGGACTTTCATAGAACCACCCACACGGTGGACAGTGCCTATGTGACTCATTTAGCAATAGAAAAGCATCATTTTAGTCATAAAATGAGTTTTGCTGGATGAAATGAAACAAGACCGAGCTGGCTATGTGGCCTAGTTGGCTGAGGAGGCAATCTGCACATGCAGTTGTCATGACATCAGTCCACGTGACTGGCAAGGCATTCTTTGTTTATTTCAAATCAGATGAACACGAATCAAAATTAAGAAAGTAAATTTTTGGATATTCTAGCATTACGGTTGCTTGTTTTCAAAGAAGAAAACAAATCATTTTGTTGGCAAAGATGCCTAAAGGAACTAAAAGAGGTCATGAGGACCCAGCACCTATGGTAGGTGGAAAAAGCAAGGTCGTTTCGACAACTGAAGGAATGGAGAAAGAGAAGGATTCAAATCTGAATCCTGAAAAAATTCGTAAATCAAGACGTACAACGAAGGCTAAAAGAAAGATTGACTTTGTATATGATACAGATGTAATGGGTGAAAGTAGTGCAAGTAGTGCAAATAACAATGCTCAGTTAGACATTCATAAGAATAAAAACTGGAATAGATCTAGTTCGAAAGACCACAAAGTAGCAAAGGTGAAGAAAGAGAAGTCAAATTATAGAAAGTCAAGTCCGGTTAATATTAATCATGGTTTTGATGGTATTCAGGTCACAGTGAACTCTGGTGATGAGGAAGAGTTAGATTATGATGAAGAAGGACTAGATCATGATGAGATAGATGGGATCAGCATGTTGGATGAGAAAGTTGTGATGCCTAGGAATAATGAAAGTTCAGATTCACAAGACTCCCAGGATTTATTGTCTGCTAGTCTGAATGATGAGGATTTAATCATGAATAATCCTCATCTCAAAATTATTTAACCATATGTTAGACGAAAGAATCAGGAATGCAAAACAGAATGGAGAGTGTAGTGGATCTGAGCTTTTATCACAAATCTTGCCTAAGGGAAATAAACAGGGAGAATTAGAGACAAAAAGGTTGAAGAAATCAAACCAAACAAATCAAGGTATGAATGTTTCGAATGGTCAAACTAAACATAAACAAACAAGTGGTAATGAATTGGTTAAATCGCCCTCAGATACAACTATCTACGTTCCGGCACTGAACAGAGCCTATCAACAAACTTTTGGAGGCTTACAGCAAAGGTTTGCAGTTGAAAAGAACGATGTAAACATGGGCGGCCAGAGACCCAACTTTTAATGATACACCAGTGAATGGGAATGGTGATACAAATGCAACTGCAACCATTGTTGATAAAGAATTTATGATTGGAAATATTTCAAATTTTGTAGATCAGATGCGTTTAGAACATGAAGACTCCAGGCCGAAATGCACCTGCACAGTGAATGCACCTGGATTAGATGAAGCCAAACAGAAGATGGAGAAGACAATTGTAGAAGCAGAGAAATTTAGGGCCGCGGTTGAGAACCCTCCAGGTATGACTAACCTTCCTGTTCTATATAGTAATGATGAATCTGGTTTCAATGTGGCACAAGCAAGGAATCTACATGGTCCGGTTCCTGTTGTGGAAAATGGGATACAAAAAATGAACACGATTCTAAATCATGTGCAGACACCGGTTCAAATAGGACAAAGTAATTTAAATACACAAATGGTGGAAAACGATCGACGTTTGATAGGAGCTGGTTTAACCGATGATGATTTCTTCCATTTAACCTGCCATATTGACAGCAGTTTAAGAAGTAAAATTGAGAAGGGTGAATACATAGATCTAGATAAGGTATTACCAAGGGACAACTCATTTTTGTCAAAGGTGTCTGCCAGTAATGAAACTAAATTGGAGTGGGTCCTGAGTGAAGGAAGTACTTATCTAGTACCAGCAAAAAACTCTAGTCGAGTAAACTGCTTCAGGAGATGGGAACAAGCATTCCGCATGTATGCGACTATCTACTGTACAAAAAACCCACTCTGAGCCCGTGAAACTTGGCAGTATGTGTCCGTGATTAACACTGCGTCTATGTCATATAATTGGGACAACATGTATCACTACGATATGGTGTTTAGACAGTTGATGGAATTTAACCCCAATAGGAGTTGGGAGGTGACATACAATCAGATGTGGAATCTGTCAATGACAAATCCAATCGCATCTGGTAGTCAAGGAAGAAGGAATTTCGGGGGATATAGTGGCAGTAATAACCAGCCCACCCTTTTTGGTGGTGGAAATAACAGTAATAAGAAAAAATTAGACTACTGCTGGAGTTTCAACAAAGGACTCAAATGTAAATTTGGAAAGAAATGTAAATTTATTGAAAGATGCTCTTACTGTGATGCACCATCCCACGGGGTGGTTAATTGTGAGAAATTAGAGAAAAAGGAGAATGGCAGTAAGAACAACAAGCATCGATCATCCCGCTAAGGGTTTTCTGACAATGTGTATATGTATATGCTAAATTTGTTGGATGAGTTGTATTAAAAATATTTATTATAAAATTTGTATGGAATGGATGTGAAATTATTTATGCATTAATATTTATGTAGAAATCCTGGAATATAACAACATGGACATTACAAGAATAGTGACACCAGTTAAAGTAAAAGTTTATGAGGACTTATTGAAGCAATCTGGTTATGATGAAGAGAAGACAGCCTATTTGGTGAATGGCTTCACAAATGGTTTCTCTCTCAATTATAAAGGACCAAAGTATGTCAAAAGGAAGGCTCCCAATCTGAAGTTAAGAGTGGGTTCATTAGCTGAGCTGTGGAATAAAATAATGACAGAAGTAAAAGATGGGAGGTATGCTGGACCTTTTGAAGATATACCTTTCAAATATTACATACAATCTCCAGTGGGCTTGGTGCCCAAGGACAAAGGGAAAAAGACTAGGCTGATCTTCCATTTATCCTACCCAAAGAAGGGGAACTCTGTTAACTCTGGGATACCTGAAGATCTGTGTTCAGTGAAGTATCCTGATTTCATGGATGCTGTAGCAATCTGTATGCAAGCTGGGAAAAATTGTTTTAGTGCTAAGTCTGACATGTCAATGGCATTTAGAAATATCCCTCTTAATAAGAAATCCTGGTGTTATTTAGTTTTGAAAGCTATGCACCCTGTGACCAAGAAAACATACTACTTTGTGGACCAGTGTCTCCCCTTTGGGGCTTCAATTAGCTGTGCAATATTCCAAGATTTCTCTGACTCCATAGCCCACCTGGTCAAATATAGGACTAATAAGCCTCTGGTCAATTACCTAGATTATTTCTTTTTTGCTGCACTGAGCAAAGCCATTTGTGATCAGCAAGTGCACATGTTCCTTGAGATTTGTGGGAAAATATGTTTCCCTGTATCACTGGAGAAAACTTTCTGGGGTACTCAAATGTTGGTGTTCTTAGGCTTGTTAATTGATTGTGTCAACCAAAGAATTAGTATCCCAGTGGACAAGCTCAAGAAAGCACTAGACCTTATTGAATTCATTCTGAACAAAAGGAACAAAAAGATAACCTTAAATAGGTTACAGCAGCTAACTGGATTTCTAAACTTCTTGTGCAGGTGTGTAGTGCCAGGTAGGGCTTTTCTAAGAAGACTATATGCACTTGGAGCAAATGATAAGCTATTACCTCATCATCACATTAGGCTGACAGCTGAATGTAGGCTTGACATGGAAATTTGGTATAGATTTCTAATGGACCCAAGGATATCAAGCAGACCTTTCTTGCAATGTTTTGAACAGACATCTAAAGACATCAACATGTACTCTGATGCATCTGGTAGTGTAAAAAATGGTTTTGGGGCTTATTGTGGCCAAAATTGGACTTGTATGACATGGGACAGAGAATGGATGGAAGAAGAAAAGCCTAGCATTGAATATCTTGAACTTTATGCTGTCACAGTAGCTGTGCTTTTCTGGATAAGGGATTTTAAGGATAGCAGGATATTGTTGCATTGTGACAATGATAGTGTGTGCAAGATGCTTAACAAGAGTTCCTCCAGTTGTAAAAACTGCATGGTTTTAATAAGGATAATAGTCTTGGAGTGTTTAACACATAATGTTCAGCTGAAGGCTGAATGGGTGGCCACTGGTGATAATGGAAAAGCTGATGCCCTGTCTAGAATGGATTTCCAGAGATTTAGAGATTTAGGAGGATATGCAATGGCATTCCAACCCCTGCTACCTCTGCCTGCAGAGATTTGGCCTATCAAAAAAATTTGGATAAGGATATGAGGCCTATAACCTATAAATAAAAAGACTATACTTTTCTTTGTAGACTGGAAATGGACATTCAGGAATAACTCAGGATATAGCAGTTCATCAGATTCTTCAAGGATATCTACTAAACACATAAGGTGTATAATTGAAAAATTGGTAACCCAATCTCAGAGAAGTTCAACCTCACAAGCATACCTAAGAGTGTGGAGGCAATTTAATAAATTTGTGATCACCCTAGATGTCAAACCACCATCATGGGAAGATAGAACAACTTTATTCATTGGCTATAAGATTGACAATGGTATGAAATCTTCTACTGCAAAGTCCTATGTTTCAGCCATCAAGAAAATGTTGATAAATGATGGTTATCCTTGGGATGACCAAAAGGTTCTACTGGGATCCTTGATCAAAGCCTGTAGACTGATCAATGATAAAGTATACACCAGGTTACCCATTCAGTGCAGTCTACTGGAACTGTTACTATTTGAAGTACAGAGAAATTATAGTGATCAACCATACTTACAGGTGATGTACAAAGCATTATTTGCTCTCTCATATTATGGACTCATGAGAGTAGGTGAGGTGACTTTGAGTGATCATGTAGTAAAGGCTAAGGACATCCACCTGGCCATGAATAAGGATAAAATATTGGTTATTTTGTACTCTTCTAAAACTCATACCAAGGGTATGAGACCTCAGAAAATAAAAATCACATCCAATCAAACTGAACATTCTGGATTCTATGCAAGGAGAAATTTTTGCCCTTTTGATTTAGTCAATTGTTACATGATTCTAAGGGGTGATTGTTTGCTACCTCAGGACCAATTCTTCGTATTCAGAGATGGTTCACCTGTTACCCCACAAAATGCAAGGGAAGTACTCAAAATCTGCTTGACTAGGCTTGGCCTAGACCCAACCAATTATGGAATGCATAGCTTTAGGGTTGGAAGAACAACTGATCTGATCAAATATAATTACAGTGTGGAAGGTGTAAAGAGAATGGGGAGATGGAGATCTAATACAGTCTATAAATACATCAGGCAGTAAATTAAATTATTGGAAAATGCCATAAGAATTGTTTCAGTGAGCCTAGCAGAAATGGATCCAATTTGTTTCAATTATTTAATCGCTTAGCTCAACATCCGACCGATTATCATGACTAGCCGTGTTTTAGCTCCACGTTCGGAATGGCGGTTAACATCAAAGGCTTGGCCAACATCTCATTACAAAGCCCCGCCCCTTGACACAATTGCGTTTGTTTTAAACATGACAATAAGGTGGCGAAAATATTTTTCAAGCATGACAAAGTTCATCATGATTAACGGCAGAGCTATTATTTAGCTGGATTGGAAGTATTATGCAAAGCATTTAAACCACAATTACATATTATTTTAGATGACCTGAAGGGACTGAAGAAAGTGTGGTTCCTTGGTGATAATTTCATGGCAGAGACTTTTCGAAAAAGCTTCAAAAAAACAACCCATCACAACTTTTACATCAAGGGGATGTTTGAAACAGTCGCTTTCGGGAGCAGTAAGTACAGTGATAGGAACACAAATGCTGTCAGCAGGTTAGTTTACTCACTAATCCTTGCATTGAACACCAAGTTCTACCTCCCTGAGTACATCATCATAGTGCTTGAAGACAACCTAATAGAATATCTTGGCTACAAGAAATATGCTGTTGCATCACTATTAGGACCATGGTTGGAATACATTGCACAAATTGTGCACGATTCCATAAACACCAGATTTGAACAGCTGTCTGCAAAAGCGAAGTCCCAACTCCCTCAGGTGTACTGGGTTGATGCTGCAACTCACGAAAATTTCGAGTATGTTGACAGACAAGTTAGAGAAATTTTCAATAAATGTCTGGATGTTACCTGTAAATTGTATGACAACATGAGAGTGCTGAAATTAAGAGCAGGGTGTCAAGTTCCTCTTTTTTCCTCCTTTTTCCTCCTTTTTCAGGAATTCCTCCTTTTTTCCTCCTTTTTGGGCAAAATGTCCTCCTTGTCCTCCT
>JBCAUG010251012.1:0-18409 GCA_038406175.1 Haplosyllis leylae
AATTAATTCAAATTTTATGTTTCCTTTTTATTTAAGGGGATTTAAGGGGAAAAGATAGAAGGGGAAATGGTGGTCAGATGTTGAGGGCTCAAGTGTTAAGGAGAGTGGGGAACTGATAAGGACCTCGGCCCCTAAGGTTTAAGGGGTGGAGGTAGTGCTATAACGACCCCTCCTCCCTTTTTAGTGAGGGTACCTTTTTCACGGTACACCGGTCGAGCGGATTTATTCAAACTGATAACATTTCGCTTTGATGACAATAATATACCACATATTTGATGCTATCCTATCCTGTAACTAATTGGCAGGTCAGAAATAGGACTTTTTTGTTCTTTCCAAGGACAGAAAGTTTTTCGGTCACTTTACTTGCTGACATTTACCTATGTAGTACAGAGAAGTTCTAGAAGTTCGTGATTGTCTCCAGTTGGATTGATTCTCCTTCGGGACCTAAGATGCTTCAAGCAGATACATAAACCGAGTTGCCAATTTAAATATTATTTGGTTTGATCTGATGAGGTGAGGAAGAATGTTCAACTTTGTTTCAGATAAATAGTTTCAAACAAACATTCCAGCTTTTTCCCAACAAGGAATTTCGCCTAGAGAACAATAACATGAATAAGAATATTATTATTTTCAATCGTTTCTGGAAAAGTGATTTTTTGTACTTCAACATTATAAAAAGATAACGATTCAAAACCCACACGACCATGAATGCAACTTGTTAATATGAAAACAAAATTCAGAATCTGCACATGTTGATATGCTAGGAATTTTGAGACAAAGTTTGACTTTTGAGTTGAGATCAGTAAATTCGTGTATCCTATTGTAGTCAATGGTTGAAGGCCTCACACTGAAGACTGTAAAACTATTTCATAAGTCTCGAGAATAATGGTTCTTCAAATTTCCTCTGTAAATTGCGAGTTTTTTGTAGGATAGTCTGTTTGTTGAACTTTAGATTGAAGAGTTCTAAAACACTGTTTGTTCCTGTTATCAGATTGACCTGCAACTTGCCATTTCATAACTCAAACTTTTACAAATCAGAGGCTGTGTGAAAGCAAAGAAATAAAATAGAAAGGTACAGACAGAAATAGCTTACGTTGTAGGTTGATATACCGTATGTATGTATCAGTTTCAGCATGTTCGGCCCTACTGCAATTAGATGTCATAGTGAGTTGTACTCATTCCTCTTCTTTTTCGGTTTGCTAAATGAAAATAAGTTTATTTGATGAAGAAAAGTGTAAGTTAATTGAACCTGGCAGAAAATGCTAGGTTTCAAGCTTATCGCATAACTTCTCAAGAATTGACGACACGAGCCTTTTTGGCAAAAAGCGATATACAGATGAGAAGAGAAATTTCACCCTCAGATGAACCTTACATACATAGGTTTACTGTAACCTTTCTGCTCAGTGACCTTACCTTTCATACAAAATGACTAATTGGAAGTCTCCCTATTTACATAACTAGTAAATAAGAGCCCGTAACATGGCTCTCTTCTAAACATTGGCTCTCTTCTACGGGAAAACTTTTCCCAGGATGAAGCTTCCCCAATACAGCACCGATACCAACTGTAGAGCACAAATTTATGGAATAACGCACACTTGTGATGTCTTTTTACTCATGTGTACATCTCCATGGAACCCTCGCCCATGACTTTTCCTCCACCATCACCATTTGGTGTCCCACAATTCCTCTTTCACATTTATGTTACAACACATATCATGTTGCAACACTCTGTTTCCTGGTTTCCTGCAGTACAGTATCCTATTTAGCAGCCCATATGTTCATGATACAAAGGGTCTGAACTCATACTTGTGGCATTATTAAAGTAATGATATCAAAATAGTTGATTTTAGGAATCTTATGAAACAGCAGTCTATGTAACTATCACAAACATATGAAATATTCCCAAATAGTCTGTATGTGTGTATTTCATAACAGAGAATATTTTGGCTAGATTATTTCTCCCTCAATTGTCTGTAAGTGAGATGATAAGGTCTTTGGTTAAGAGGTTAGAAACACCTGGTTGGAATACCAGGCGTACTGGGATGCTCAAATACTATGTGATGATTATGAAATTTAATTTTAAGTAGTAACTCATATAAAAAATACAGTAAACTGGGTTATGTCTTAGGCCATCTCTTTTTCAATTAATTTTCTCAATAAGTACAAATATCTGGTTCAAAAGACAAAAATCAATGACTTTTATGTTTTCAATAAGTAAATTTAAGCAAGATACACGAAAAGTTAATATTACTGAGAGAAATTCTTCAAAAGTATCGGGGGTTGTTGAGCATTCGATCACACACAGGCATGGTTTGGTTAAAGTATTCCTTCATGATTTCACAGTTCAGTGAAAAATTCAAAAAGCTTGCCTACATTCAAGAAACAAGATTTTTTGGGGAATATTCACTCAACTAAACTGAAACATTAAGTGAACCTAGCCATGTCTTGTTATGACGTCATGCACAAAAGGGTTCTAACCCACAAATTCAACAACCCCAGGACTGTAGTTCAAGATGCCCTCGCAGCAAAATGTCTAATTATTAACAGAAATTGATTCGTCTGCACAAGGGGGAGGAGTATTTCGCAAAATGCCATTTTGAACTTCCATAGAATATTTCCTCTTCAATAAACCATTTACATTTCATTTATAATACCCCCACCCCTAATAAACCATGTACCTTCCGGTTTCAACTTCCTCAGAATGCCTCTTCCCGAACCATCCAGCAGCCTCGTTCAGGTAAGAAAGTCCTGACTAGGTATGCAACTTCAGTGTTTACATTCTCCATCACAATATGTCCGCCATCTTGATTCTCGAGCATAATAAACAAAGCACTCCTTGTGCCCTCACACTCCTTAAAGCCTCACACCCCTTGCACCCTTGTACCCTTACATCCCTTGCACCTATTGCATCCCCTGTGCCCTAACATCCCTTGTGCTCTTGTGCCCTCACACCCCTTGTGCCCTTGCACCCTTTTGTGCTTGTGTCCTTGCACCCCTTGCACCATTGCACCCTTGTGCCCTCGTACCCCTTGTGCCCTTGCCCAACCCCATCAGGACCTGACTGGGTACCCCTTCCCCCAGCTGGACTTGGCTGGGGTACCCCCCCCCCGACTGGACCTGACTCGGGTACCCCCCTGGTGGACATACAGACAAACTGAAAATATTACCTTCCCTCATCCTTCGGATGCGGGCGGTAATTACAGTGAGACATGATGTTTTATGTTCGTATTTACATTCCCAGTTGCAACTGGAGTCAGTGTATGGATAAGTAGTAACAAGTTGTTCCTGTGTACTGTATGGTATATTTATTAACATACCACAAGAAGTAGTAACATTCTTGTATAACTTGAACGTGACAAGTGGTCACGTTAATGCAATAAACGTACAACATAATAAGTAGTTACGTATTACTTTCATTGTATATAATCATCAGGTTGATGTTTAAACTTTCTTGTTATTTTAAACTTTCTTGTTATTTTACAAATCATCTTAAGTAAAAGTACACTGCAAAACTCCCATAACAAAAGGACATCACAGATGTAACAGACAAATTCTCACAAGCAAATTTGCAGTATAATTATAACTGTTCTGAAATTTCACATTTAAAAACATTTACGAAAATAGTACAGAAAAATTTCCCTCGCCAGTCATCAAGATGAATGCAACATTCGAGCAAAATTTATATACAGAGTAAGACAAGCTGATTAACTAAATCATTCTTATCGGTGTAACATGCATTCCAATGCAATAGATTTAAATATGAATTTGTGCACAAATAAATGGTGTACCCATTCATTAGGAGTAATATCATAGCATAGGGCAGCAACCACTGTGATAAGTGTAGATTATAGATTGAAGAATGTTTCTAGTTGTACAATTGCTCCACACTACAAGCAAAACCAGTGAAATGATTGTGTCCTGAAAAAGCGTGTATTTTGCACATGAATCTCTTAAAATTTACACAAATTTATCCAGCCAGTCTTATTAGATCTATCTTCTTGGTTACATATAGTAAAATCATAAGACTTGTCTCATATCTGCTATCAGACTGTTGTACCTTGCTTTTAAGGTCAAGGACAGTTGCTTCCATTTAACTCATTTCATTCGAAAGCTATTTCAATTTCATTATTTCAATCCAAACATGCTTGTCACATTTGTAGGACTTTTGTCATGTCTCATTGTGAATGAAATGCAATGTTTGGTGGATTTCCTTCATCACTTTGACTAGTGTTGTGATTTTATTCCACACCCTTCTGTTTCCTTTCTGCTAAGTTTTTTGAAAAAATCAAGCAAATTAATTGAAAATGCAAGCTTTGAATTGGTTCATACATTTCAATTAAGATACTAAAGGTAAGGTAAGACAACTAGGGTAAGACAACGAGTACAAACCAAATGTTCTGAAAAGTGCTTACTTATGCGTGGATATATGTACCTGTGTTTATTTTAGTTTTATTTAACCCTGTACCTTATAATCTCTGTCAAGTTGTCCCATTGGACACGACGCTAATTGATTTTAATGAGCACGCACAAGATACAAGACATCTGCACACACCACACGTTGCTCAGTCTCGTGGGCCGTAACCTTGGACTGTCCCTTGTCACTTTATCCTTCAAATATAATTCAATCAAACATACTTGATTACGGAAATTCAATGAATGCTGCTTTTCTTGTAATTAACTGACCATGGTTTGTTAAGGCATCAATGTAGTAGTGAGCTGAATAAAGAACGGATTTTTTTTAGTTAAAGACCTCGACCTTGTTGATTCTCAAAAATAATGCTTGAGCCCAAAGGGCAAGTGCATTGTTTTGATAATCAACTAAGGTCATGGTCTTAACTATTTTAAAGACTTTTAAGTCAACTTTCATTCACAAAAAATCACTTGTGACGATGAATAGAAAGTTGCCAAAAAGTCTGTAAAAAGGTCAAGAATGTGTCCAATAGAGTAGATTGGTAAAAACAAGCAGTTGATTAGTATGGGTAACAACTTTGATGGCAGGACTATAATTTTAAAATTATTGGTGCCAGATTTGCACTGTACAAAACAAAACAGTAGAAAATCTACATCACACTTGCACTCTAATTACTATTTAAAGGTTGACAATGGTCAATGTCCACTGGGCGACTGGTGTGAGGGCACAAGGGTACAAGGGGTGTGAGAGGTGCAAGGGGTGTGAGGGGTGCAAGGGGTGTGAGGATACAAGGGGTGTGAGTATGTAAGGGTGTAAGGGGTGAGGGTGCAAGGGGTGTGAGGGGTACAAGGGTATGAGGGGTTTGAAGTTATAAGGGTGCAAGGGGTGTAAGAGGTGTGCAGAGTGTGAGAGGTGCAAGGGGTGTGAGTGTGCAAGGATGTAAAGATGCAATGGTGTGAGGGTGCAAGGGGTGTGAGGGTGCAAGGATGCAAGGGATGTGAGAGGTGCAAGGGGTGTGAGAGGTGCAAGGGGCGTAAGAGGTGCAAGGAGTGTGAGAGGTGCAAGGGGTGCGAGGCGTGTGAGCCATCTGGTGAAACTTTCACCACCTGATTTTTTAGTCGAAAATTAGTCAAGATATGACACTTGGTAAATTTTTATTTTTCAGTTTAGGCCAAAAAATTCAGCATTGTAGCACTGAATATTTTCGAAGTAGCTCGAGAGTAAATATACATATAGTCAGTCAGCCACCTACAAACGTTATCTAAATGACATTTTTACATGTCTCGAAGCAGAGGTACACAAGGAGTTATCTGAAAGATTTGGCCAATTGGATTAACAAGGTTAGCCTCACTGTTTAGTTGGGGATGTCCTCTTAGTTTGGGATGTACCTCAGTTGTTTAGAGGACGTTTCTGGACATGATCTGTTGGTGTCTGTGCTAGTAAAACACAGATTTGTAAGTGCCAAACTCAGCCTCTGGCCGCACATGTGCTCATCTATAATTAAAGTATGTGTTCATCAAAAGAAATTGTAAACAAAGACGCGATAAAAATGAATACGACGTAGACACATTAGCACTCGTCCAGAGGACTGGTTTCAGCTAGTATGCTTATGAAAAGTTAAGTATTCAGGGTATTTTCTTGCTTTAAAGTAACAGAATAAATGTAGAAGCTTCCATTTGAGGAAAAATTGAATGGCTGTAATTGAAGGGGATAGAAATATATATCTGAATGTCCTCCCCAAGGGTACCATGCATTTAACTTTATGAAACACAATACCTTGTAATAATCATTCTCCATTTAGATCTAATGTTGACCATCTAGATACATTTTAATATTAGTGGTGACAATTGTATTACTACAGGCAATTTGACTTGACCGTCTATGACCAACAAAGTGTAAATTACGAGATAATCAACACCCAAATTGTAGTCAAAGCTTTTGCCCAATCAAGTGCAATTTATTTAATTATTTGCACTCGGAAACTGATTAGTGAATGCCTGTGATTCTAGGCACTGCATGGAAAGTCAGTTGCAGATAGGCAAGCGGATTCACAACAAAATACCTTTGGATGTAGATATTTTCCAATGATACCAAAGTAGGTAAGAAACTAACAATCTTTTTAAAATTTAGTTCAGCATGACAGACGTATTACGTAGATCCTTTCTAGCAGAGGTTGAGGTTGAGATACGACACACCCAAAAACATAATTGACAGTGAAATCAAGTAAGTTTAAAAATATTCATTTTTCATAACATACTCAATTTCACTATTGATTATGTTTTATGCTTTGATACTGCAGAATACCAAACATACTCAACAGTTCAATTGAGTATGTTACGAAAAATGAATATTTTTAAAACATACTCGATTTCACTGTCGATTATGTAATTTTCGTCTATATCTCAACCTCAAGCTCAAGCTAAACAAGAACACCGTACTCTGAGTGTTATACAGTAATCGGACAGAAACTTTGAAAGCTTTTGGGTTTTTGAAAATCTACCCTGAGTCAATTCATTATTATTAATCTACAATTTTTTCTCCTAACCCTTGATTTCCGCCATGTTCAGAACAGTCAGCATTTGCATCTACGGGTTTGATTTTTCATCTCCAGAGAGACTTTCACGGCCATAGTTATCAACCTGTCAGGTTTCCAAACCGGAAGACATTTATTTGCAATTTGGGTTGAGAATAAATTGTTTTAATCGTTTGCATCTTTTTTAATATCGGGGTCACTGTAAATAATTTCTGAAGCAAACTATTATTGAAATTGTTATGGCAATTTTGTTATGGACATTTTATTGTAACAACCGTAACTGGACTGTGCAAACGAATAGTTATGCTGTAAAAACAGGTTAGGAATCAATATTAGATTTGTATCATTTACATTCCTTACAGCAATGTAAGAAATACTGAGTTTTGCTATAATATTCTTGTGTAATCTGTCGATGTTTGTCTGGCATCTTGCTTCACTTGCATGTTGAGTGCGGTTTAAAATAGATGTTTTTTTTATTACTTTCTTTATATATCATATGGACAGAGGCTAAAGGCAGCTTAAACCACCGCAATATTTTGTTTTTGCCAAGTCATTTGCTCAATTACAAAAATGGTATGTTGAAATGCTCAGAGCTCTGACCAAACAAGAAATAGAGTTACTTTTGTCTAAACATTTGTCACGATTCACAAAGCTGATCGACATATTCGGACAAAATGTGAGAACAGAACCGCTCTTTCTTTCTTCGATTGCTCAAAACCAATTGTTTAACATGATATTGTCATGTTCATTAGATTGTTTCTCATTAGTATGTGACCCATTTCCTTGACGCAATCGATTCTCCACCATATTTGTGAAAAACTGGTGATTGAGGCGTTAGTTAATAATAAAACTCATTATGGTCCCCGCTAGCGGATATTGCGATCGACTTGAGGTCCTCACATAACAAATCTGTGACTAAACTGAGTTGGCAAAGAACCCCTCCCCCAACCCCCCCCCCCAAACCCAAACATCAATAGGACTTTGTGGTTTTGTCAGTTTTGGACTCAGGAACAAAATGTTGGAAAATGGGTCAACAACCCCCCCCCCCCCACCCTTGATATGAGACTTTGGAATTTTGTCAGTTTTAGACTCCGTAACAAAAGCTGGAAAAGGGTCAACAATTCCCCCTCCCCCCAATGTGGTACTTAGGGATTTGGTAGGCATTAAACTCAGGAACAAAAGTTGGAAAGGGGTCAACAATCCCGTCCCTCACCATGGTACTTTGGGATTTTGTCAGTTTTAGACTCAGGAACAAAAGTTGGAAAGTAGGTCAGCAATCCCCCCATCGATAATGCGAGGGGACTATTTTGAGCTCCTGTTCAGGGGCGCCTCGTTTACGACCTGTTACCAAATTCAGTGTTTTAATTTTTGGCGATCATCTGATTCTTGTAAGTTTATAAATTTTCACACATTTCCAACTATTTTACATGGATGAAAGAAATGTCAAAGGTCAAAATGGATAAATGGAACACGAAAACAAATAGTGATGTCTCACGACATTTTGTCCATGTATTGTGTATGCAGAAAACATATTTCACTCCGCCACAACATTATTTTCTCGTAAATCATATTTAAAAAGTGTTGAGGGACACCGTCGCAATTTCACAAGAAATCCACAGGGAGTACGATGGTATCAGTTAAAACGCTTGCCTAGATATTTTGGCATTTGTTTTTATTGTGAAAATAACCACAGTCAACCAAAAGCATCACGTTTTTGAACGAAGATACAAAACGCAATGTAAAGATTAATTTTTAATTAAAAAGATTATATCAGGCAAAATTACCACCCACATTTGAAGGCTGCTAAAAGGTATTGCTTTCAGTTGTCTGTCTGTCTGTTCGTAGCTAGTGGTTCCTGGTCCTGTTGCATTATGGGATAGAGCCCCACCTACCCTGCCAGGAAGTACCAGGTCAGGAAGAGTCAGACCAGGAGGGACCAAGCCCCTAGGAAGGACCACATCAGGAAGTACTGGGACCCTCACCTGTACTCTCTTTGTCCCCTGTGTCTGACTGCCCCCTTGGTCCTAGTCTAAGGTCAGTTGCACTGCATTAGAATACAGAAGTGCAGGTGATATGTTAATCCTACTGGAAGGCTTTCTTGTCATCGAAACCTTTTGCATCGAATGCTAGTCTTTACAACATATTTCTTTAAAATATGCACATCTAAACGACGAATGGAGATGGACGCAATGGGTTTTAACGGCGTGCATAAAGTTCTTGTCCCTACCATAAAATTTGTAACCAATGACATTTGACACTATCAAAAGAAACTGTGCGGTCCCTCCAACTGTACACGTCTGCTTCTTATCGACGTTGTCACCCTGGTTTCCTTCTGCAGAGATTGTTTGGAAACTGACACCAGGTATTGTGTTGTTCAGAAGTATTATAAACGCCTCTGGTCGTGATCAATGGATGATTGTGTCGACCATTTTCAATCTCTTTACTTTAAATTTATTATTGATTGAAGTTTTTGTGGTTGTGGCTTATGGACAATGCATATTCCGAATTGCCAAATGCTAATCATTTCAATCGAGTAAGCTGGCATTGAAAGTAATCGATTTTTTGAAAAGCTCAAGTTAAGTAATAATGTTAGTGGAGATTTCATTTAAATAAATTGTTGCTGCTTATAGTTTGTACAATAGAATAACATCTTAACTGGAGGTTGTTTGTAGATAACCAAATTTATCGTTCCAGACATTTTGCTATTGTGGATTTAATTATGTCTACAAAAAAAGGAGAGGTTTTGTTTTGTCTTAATATTGTAAAATGGTCCTTTCGAGGATCTAATACTAAACTTGATTTCAGGAAAACCAGACATTTGTAGTACACATCGGCCCACTCTGCATTAGAAGTAAATCCTAATCGCCCTCACATTTACCACGCAGGATATGATTGATACTACGATGTTTGATCATAACTGATACATGCAGGCAGAGGAGTTACTTGTACGATGTCTTCTGGCTCTGTAAAAGCTGTAAGTAAATTCGTCTGTACATCAGTAAAGCAGTTGGCCTGTTTGATACGGCAGCTCCGCATTTCTACCCCGTCAGAAAAAAAACGGTTATTTGTGTAAATCATATGCAACCCGTACCTCGTGCGGTAAGGGCTCTAAGCAGTAAAAAAGCTAAATAGCTATTTACAGCAAATATTATCATCTGCAATATCATTTATCTTGTTAAAAAAGTTCTAATCATAACATACATTTCGGCACTCAAAGTTGACTGTGTATGTAAATATTAACACGGAGGTTTTTTGTTTGCATCTTCACATCTGTTGTTGCGAGTGGAAATTACAGACAGGTGATGGAGGATATTAACCACTACGCGAAGCAGCCGATACATCTTACAATTATAAGGCATTACGAGATAGATTCCACGATTGCTGACTTGGATGCATGACTTGTGAGCTATATATTTATCGGCAATGAGCCTTCGGATCCAGTATAATTAACGTATGGCAGTTTTGGTTCAATTCAGTGGATTGATTGAAAGTTATCACCAGTTTCATTTGTGTCTATGATGCCAGTCTTTACTGCAAAGGGGACTTTTTCCACGAGGTAACCAATTTTGTGCACTTAGTTCCAATTAGAGCTTTTTCTCATTTCACAACCCTCAGCTTTCAATCGATCACTGCTTAGACATATGTGTATGCAAGACAATAAGATTAGGGCTTTGCGAAGAGTTCGATGTTCCCGACTAAGTATATTTGCAGTGTATCGATTTATATCAAACAAATAGTCATGCATGTTATTAGATCTTTTGTTTCGTCTGTTCGCGTGTCAATGAAAAACAGCAGTAGAAGCTTAGTGAAGATGAGTGAATGGAACAAGGAACCCACACAGAATTTTTTTTCATTTAATAGATTCGAAAATGAAGTGAGAGTTATTTTACTAGAATACACATGCTATGTACGCAACAGGAGTTTAGTTTCTTCATCCAGGGACAGAATTTTGTGATTAGACAATAGATATAATTCAATACATTCAACACAAAGAGCTAAAAATAAGCAAAATGCTTTGAGCGGTACTCGCTTAATTATGACTACATTAGTGCGTTGGACTGAGCATCCTTTACAAAATGATATGAGGAAATAACTTTCAACTGTATGAATATCATGAAAGAGACTGTATTAATTATGGAGGAAGAGATTTGTTTCTCCACGAGCGAGGCTCACTATAGGTGTAATCATGTGTGGGATGTACCACAGTGAATCTATCGGGAGATTCATTAATTAACCTGGGACAACAGTAAGGCAACGGAATCTTTTTTAACACTTTGTGTACTGTATCTCTCTGCTTCCTCTGCACTTAATATTCATCGCCCAACAACACCAATGTAACATCTTTCTTTTATTCCTTCTTTCAGATAGTATGATCGAGGGCAACATGTACCTGGTGACAGGGTTGCTGTGCTCCAATCTGCTAAGTTGCTTGGCTGTTCAATATGGCACTGTGGAACTAGATACCCCGGTTGGCAAACTCAAGGGGTTTCGAGATACCGTACAGGGCAAAGATCTAGATATATTTCTTGGGATACCTTATGCTAAACCGCCGATAGGACATTTACGCTTCAAACGACCCGAGGCTCCCGTTCCCTGGGATGGAGTCCTTGATGCAACGCAACAACCAAACTCTTGCTTTCAGGTAAATGATACTTCATTTGGCCGGCATGAAGGTGTCCAGATGTGGAATCCTAATACTAAACTGTCAGAAGATTGCCTATATCTCAATGTGTGGACGCCATCAAGCAGAGGATATGGTGAAGGACAATTGAGAGCAGTTATGGTTTGGATTTATGGTGGAGGTTTCTATGGTGGTTCGGCAACACTTGATATCTATGATGCCAGGACTTTGGCTGCTGTAAATGACATTGTAGTTGTTTCTATGCAATATCGTGTTGGTTCACTTGGATTTTTACATTTAGGAACAGCAAGGGCACCAGGAAATATGGGTTTGGTTGACCAGCACTTTGCTCTACAATGGATTTATAACAACATAGAAGCATTTGGTGGAGATCGGCACCAGATCACTTTATTCGGGGAAAGCGCGGGTTCTGTCAGCGTTAGCTATCACCTTCTCTCCCCATTAAGCCAAAAACTATTTAAGTATGCAATAATGCAGAGTGGTACTGCTTTGTGTCAGTGGGCGGTCGAGTCGAAGGCAGAAGCAACTGAGAGGTCCAAGAATTTAGCACAAGCTTTGGGATGTGATCGCAATCAGACGGATAATGAAATTGTTGCTTGCTTGCAGAAAATAGATCCGCTAAAGATTGTTACAGAAATGTGGTACCACCAACATGGCTATAATCTTATCACTCCTATACTTGCCACAGTAGACGATTATTTCCTGGTAGAACATCCAATGACATCTGTAAAAAATGGCAGATTTAAACAAACTAACATTCTTATTGGAGGCAATAAGGACGAAGGGTCATACTTTTTAGTTTATGCCGTTCCTCATCTGTATAAGCTAAGGAAATCCAAACGAATGCCGGGAAGTGAGTACATGAGTGTGGTAGAAATGGTGGCACACTCAGACAATACGGCGTTGATGGATATTGTCAACTTTGAATACAACGTTAAACAAAACTTTACTGATAAAGACAAGATGTACAAAGACATTCTGGATGACATGATAGGAGATTCGGACTTTTTGTGTCCCTCGGTTGATTTTGGCAACAAATACGCCGAGACCGGCAACACAGTTTACATGTATCATTTCCGCCACTTTACCTCAGCCAACCCATGGCCGCGATGGATGGGAGTAATGCATGGTTACGAAATAGACCATGTATTTGGACATCCATTAAACAATACCTTAAATTATACTCGACATGAATTGGAGCTGTCCATAAGAATGATGAAATACTGGACTAACTTTGCAAAAACAGGGTAAGTATCCTGAACCCCATTATTTGGATTTGGTTCGTTTAAATACTCAAGTACTACACCTAGCGTCGTGAACTGCATGTGGGCAACAAAAACTAGTGTGGCAACACAAAAATGAAGCTGTTAGACGAAAGCAGATGAGGTGATAATGCTGTAATTTACTGAAGAGGAGAACACAGCCAAGCAGTGAGCATCAGTACTTTGTGTACCTAGTTGGATCCACTTACTGGCAACGAAGAGCGTGAAAAGTAACAAACATCTTTCGCTAAATGCCACAAACTGATTGTGACCGTTTGCACAGCAAATTGATTAGACTCTTCGTTTCAGGAATTCTGGTTAGGTGTTTATTTCCGTTGGCATCAACACATGCACTTTTGTGTACCTGTATTTGTAACGGATTCCAAATTGTTTATTTTACTCAGGACACATTGTTTTAGGATCGAATGTGTAATGGCTTTCACAATTAAATAAAGCTCACAGTCACATATAAAGACAATATAGTAAGAAAGTGAAAGGTGAGGTTATCATAACTCAGGAGAACATCATGTCAATCAGAAACAGCAAACAATATACATAAAATCTAAAATCAATGAAATTACAGAAAAGAGAAACTAAGTTCAAATGGTAAACTACGAACGATAAGGGTAACGAAGTGTTACAAAACTGGTGCTCCCAAAGAAAAGTGTATCGAACATTTTCAGCTTCATTTCCAAACAAAATATCATAGTTTCAATTAACACCGCTTCATCAATAAAGCCGGATGAACAGCTTGCGCACGAGACTGTTCCGTCTACAATATTAATATTTTTATTTCAGGAATCCAAATAAAGCACACAAAGACGATCCAAGTCCTGAAGAATGGATGCCTTACAGCACAGAGAACAAAGAATACATGGTTCTGAAAACTGGAACTCCTGCAACAGAGCAAGGGCTTCGGTACAGGAAGTGCTATTTCTGGAAGGAAGTGTATCCTCAACTTAAGAGTGGAATAAATAAAAGTGAGTACACAGTACAATAATACACAGTATTTGAACATATTTTGAATCCACGATCTTACATCGATCAATCAGAAGATACAATCCACATTCTTCAACATAATATACATTCTAAAATCTGTTCGTTTACCTGCCTTTCAGAACCAAAGATTGAAATGTGCAACCAAGGGAGAAATTTAAGTGGATATGATGAACTTTTATACACACTGGTGCTACTTCTTTCAACCTACATTAATCACCATTGACAAAACTATGATTTCTAGAAATTGTATTTCACTACAAGGGTCGCCATTTTGATCATTCTATCCACCTGTAATTTTCCCTCTAATTTATTTCCCGCACAAGCGTTAAAAGACCTTCAAAAATTGAAAACTTTTAGATTGAAATTTCAGTTTTATACTCGATCCATTTATCAAATTTTACAGAAAAACTAAATCCAAATGAAACTATGACTGTTTAGTTGGGATCGGATTCAACATATCTTCCGTTACAACTTTTGATCAACGACACTCAAGGCCAATCATCAAGATCCACATACTGAACAATTGTTAGACCTTTATGAATGATTTAATGTGATGTAAATTGACTTTCAACATCTGGCTATTTGTAAGTGTATGTTACTTTGAGACATTTGTTAAGTGGTCATTCCGTTATGCCGTCCTCATTCACTGGTGAGGTTCATTTGACTCTATCGATTTACCAAAATCTACCGACTCAGTAAATGTAATTAGCACACGGTATTTCCAAAATTTGAATGCAAAAGCTTCTTTGCGAGAAATTTGCCAAGTGAATAATATTTTGACGTCATTGACTTACCAACGTTATTGCAAAAACTCGGTAAAATGAATTGAATCCCATTGGTGCCATTGACCCTCTGTCCATTACCTGTAGATCAAGTCCGACCAAGACACAAAATGTTTTTCAAAAATGATAAGAGTGTTGCATTGTTATCAAAGAACATTGCTGTCACTTATACTGACACAGAGACACGGTTTACATTCTTTATTAATACCTATTCATTTGCAACTAAAGCCAAACAAAACACCCATGAATGGTTCCTGGTTTTGTACATGTATTCATTCTTGTAGCTACCTTTTTCCAGTTTTTCTAAAATAAAAATCAGAGTTAGTTAGATTATTATTATCAGTTCTACAGGTCTAAGGACTAATCCAGGATTCTCCGTAGGAGGGGTAACCAACAGTAGAATTAGGGTGCTAACATACCAATCCCAAAAACTCCAAGGAATTCAATTCAAAGAATTTGATATATTGGAATAAAGGAGGGGCACCCACTTAAATCATTACTAGCTTTTTTGATACTTACGCCTCCTGACGCAAGACCAGTTAACTGACAGTTCAATTAACTCTTTATTCATTAAAATCATAACAATTCATGAGACACTGGATGCCATTTGCTAATGACAACGAGGCAAACTACCACAAAAGCTAGTAATGTTTTCCCATGGTGTAATTAGTTCCAGTACTTTGGTCAATAATTTTAATAGATCCAGTTTTGTAAAACGTAGTCAATTAAATTTAAATTGTTTATTAAACTTTGTTTCATAAAATCATGAAAAAATGTATTACCTGAAGATTTAACTTTCTGACATTCAAATTTTGACTTCTGAAAAACTTGATTTATTCATAACATGTGTCGAAAATGCGCGTAGTTCTCTTTCAACCGTTGTTTCTCGAAATGTAAAGTTAGCGGTGATAAAGTTCTAGATGACTGTTAGTGGCATTAGATTTTAATGTATTTGTAATAAACTGTTATTTTGTACTTGATAGTTGTTTCTTTCAGATTCGAAACTCTAAGAAGCTCTTTGTTTGATGATTCTTCATTTCACTTTCTGAATTGGGTTCCACCTTGAAATAAGGCTCGTGGAATTATTTGTACAGCCCACTTGCTATCACAATTCTACATCTTCTTTAGAATAACTTATCGGATAGAATGGTACAAAAACAAATCAAGATTCATTTTATTTTATAAAATGTATTTTACGTATGAAACAGAGATTCTCCCTAAGGCAAAGGAAAGCTACTGGTGACATCACCGATACACGCCAATAACATCAGAGCATTTCACTGACATTCTTTGGTTTCTTTTCAAATCCACCCAATTTTAGTTTACTCAGTATTTTCATTGCTAGACTGCTATATTAGAGTTGCGCATAAATTGGAAATTTTGGGTATGACTGGTGACGCCCCGTGTAATAGTGGACGGTATCGTGGGTTGCAGGTGGCGCCCTGATTGTTTCGTGTTTTAGCATAGCTTTTTGCTGTATCCAATTTTATTGTTTAAAAATAAGCCTTTAATCATCAGTTTGGTTTTTGTATCTTTTGTGACAGTAAAATTAACTTACAAAACAAAATAATACAGAAACAAATTAAACATCTATTAAGTAACAGGTAACCTGGGTATAAAAGACGAAAAGGAACTATTTCAGAAGATCGTCACATTCTTACACGTTCTTTATTACAAGACAGTGGAACAGAGTAGCCCAAGATGATATACATTAAACGTCTTAGGATTTTATACCAAAAAATAAAAGTTACTTGATTGCTATATCTTCAAGGTTAGTTCATGGCACTACAAAAATGTCAAATGGGAACACATTTCACTTCACATAGATCTACTTTTTCAAAAAATTATGTTTACATTCAATGGAGAATCTAAATTAGATGTTATTAATTAAAAGATAGCAACTGGAATACCAATTGTAAATTCAGTAAAATCAAAACAGTCAATTTAGTCACTTAAAAAGAAGATTTTAAAATCTGACTTTACTGGTTATTTTGGAAGTTTCATTTCACACCCAGACCTCTTATTTTAAAATTGCCACAGAATGCAATAGTGTTTTTGAGAAAACTATGCATAACAACAATATTTTCAAATTTTGACAATTTTGAATGTAGTCACTATTTCTGGTCATGAATTTAGTGTCTTTGACGTTTCAAATCAGCCTTATGATTGAAATTACATGAAGGCTAGTGTTAGTTCATGGGTTTTGCATTATGATTCGCATGCTGTACAAATTGATTGATTTTATTGATACACGACCGTAAATGCCATTTTGGCCCTATGACAATTTGGACTGATGTGAATTATAATGCAAACACCTGTGAACTATAAGTAATTTTAGGATACATTGAAGATGTCAGCAAGTTCTTTTCACATTTTTTATCTGTCAAATTCTAAAAAATTACTGACCAAATAGTCTTCTGTATAATTAAAATTAAATTTCACAGGTAACGTAGCAATGAATTTCACAGCAAGTTACAACATTTTGTTGAAATTTACGTCTATTGTGTAGCAGGCAGCGTTTAAGAGATATGAAATGCATCCCTTGAAATTGTGCGAATTACCTGTTTAAAGAGGGGGGGAAATGATTTAAACACTTTAGTATTTTTCGGATTGCTCGTGTTAGCAGGGAAGGAGTTTAGATTGTGCTACGGTGTCATTTCAGAACAGGAGTGATGTTCTTTTTGTTCTGTCTGTGCTTTAAAAAAGACACAGAATGTGCATTTTGTTGAATCTTTCATATCCTGGGCTGCCGACTTTGGTAGGACGTTTTACTCATGCTGCTCACACGTCCAGAGCCCGTTTCCTGCACAGGTGTCTTATCACCGTACAGTGAGATGGGGTTGTCGTATGGTACGGGTGTGGTTCTGTTGCTTCCAACCTCGTCAGCTTCATCGAGCGGTTTCTTTTCTTCATGCTTCTTCGCATCGCTACAACATAAAAATAAAATGTACATGTTGTCGACCCAACACGGGAAGATTGGGGGGGGGGAAGATAAGGATAATTTTCCACGAAAATCGGAGGCATCGTCCAGTGACTGTGTGAAAGCAAAGCAAGCAAATATCAGTCAGGACCCAGGGCCCATCTAAACACTTTGGAAACTATAGCGTTTTCAACTCTCAAGTGTGCATTCTCCAACCTTTTTCTCCAAAATTATCAACTTATATTTGTGTAGATTGATAACAAAATAATATATCATATTGAACGTTCCTTCACAATTGAAATGTTACATTGTACAAGCTGTACCAGTGGTGATACCTGGAATGAAAACATTCGAGGGAAAATATTAATGAGTGATGAGAATTAAAATTGACAAATTGTAAAGATGAATATGGAAAAATTACAGTTGAAAAGCTCTTTTTTTTTCAAAATTAATTCCATCATTTTATCTGTACCATCATAACAGTGTATTTATTTTCATGGTTTTCAATATGATGCTGCTATCTACTGAGAAAATTTGGCAAAATTTGGTTGGTGGTACACACTCCCATCTGATTTCTGTAAAAGATATTGTGGTCATTTTGTAATGCAATATTTTTTGTCAAAGGGAAAAATCAAAGGTCTCAAATAGATCTAGAGAAAATCTATTCTTTTGAATTAGTTTGCAGATGCATTTCTTTCTATAAGAAAGGGGTCTGGCTCCCAGTTATGGTCCAGAAACTGTGAAAGCGGCTAGAATCCCAAAGTCATGTAGTACGTGGTAGTACTACAAATACTATGGTATGTAAATACTGTGAGATGTAATCAGAGAAACCTTTTAGTGTAACAAGTATGGTACTTCAG
>JBCAUG010251123.1:0-18408 GCA_038406175.1 Haplosyllis leylae
GGTGTTTCATGTTTCATTCTTTGTCTATTACATATACATATATATATTTGTTATATATATATATATATATATATATATATAACAAAGAATGAAATATATATATAAAATTGGACAGTCAATTAACAACTGCACATAAATATATATATTTATGTGCAGTTGTTAAATTGACTATGCCATTTTAGCTATTTTAGACCGTCATAAAAATCTGTTGTTCTCAGCGCATTTTATTCTAGTTTTTTCATAAAACATCTATATAAAGTTGGGAATATGCGGAATTGTATGTAAGTTTCAATAAACCTCGATCTAGTTTTTCGTAAAAAACCAACAATACAAAAATAGCATATCTGACAACCCCTTATTTCCTTTATCTTAAATCACAGTAATCCATAAATTTGTCGCAAGATAGTGCTCAATGTACTGCTAAATAATTTTGTATTAAAAACCTAATATGTCAAATATACACTGGATAATCTTTCCTAAACTGAAACACAAAAATGACTATATTGCCAATGTTGTCAATGTTGACAATTTATGAAAAACTCGAACAGCTCAGTAGGTAGAGTGGTGGACAAGAGAGGTCTACATATCGCTGAAAACCACTTTTTGTGCTGTTTGGAACTTGAACTTCCTTTAGGCTGGAGTCTAGTCTCTTTTCAAAACTGAGCTAAGTATGTCAGGTACTTCTTTCCTTTAGTGACTTCTCAAAAACTTCAACTGTCTTTTCTCTGAAGTGTCTATGATAGTCTGTCCAAGTTCTCCCTTTACTGTTGTTTTCCCTGAACTCTTTTATTGCTGGAGTCAACTTAGTGATTGAGATAGGGGCACGGAGGATTTTGGTACAAGGTGTAGGGGAGCGTTTGGCACTTTTATAATAATAGGCCAACTTTTTCCAGCCATTGGTGGAAATTTGTTTACTCAGAAAGTTCAACAACGCAACGTAATTTTTTTTACCTTCATTTTCTTCTACTTTTCTCTGGGGTTTTTGTGCACCAATGCCATTGTCTAATTGGGCCAATTGAATCCATTTGACAGAGAACGTTAATTAAGGGAAAGCTCGATTGGAGTGACAAATCAACGCTCAAAGGTAATTGGATTGAGAAAGCACATAGCCCAGTAAAAAGTCTTAAAACACAAGATTTCCATTTTCCATAAAACTTTAAACTGATGTAGTATTCATTTGAAACCAAAAAAGTTTGTGCATGGATGCACTATGGTATTCATACGTTCAGAGTCACTCAAATACAAGAGAAATGATGTCAGAGAATTTACTAACCCATGTGCAACCAACCGTCTTCATCGATAGCTCTGCCGGTCTCCTCAGGATTCTTGAAGTAACCTCTCGTTACAAAAGGGGCTTTTACGCATATTTCTCCTCTCTCTCCTGGACCTAACGTTTTGCCAGAGATCAGATCCACTATCTGTAGAAAACAACTTTGTGTAACATTTCTGATGCCAAAGAAAGTGATGTTCTTTTATTTCGAGGACTCCAGTGTCCAGTATTAAATTCTTAATTCTTGATTTGGAAATGCGCACATTTAAATTGATAATATTCGTGGCGTATGTTGTACCTTTAACTGCGCATTTGGTACAACTTGACCTGCGGACCCTGGCAAAAAGCTGCTAGCATCGTCCAAGGTAACTATGCCAGATTCAGTACTTCCATACCCTTGAATGATGGCTCCGGTTCCAGTTTTAACTAAAACTTCATTGGTATTCCTAGCGTTAACGACCGATCCTCCAGTAAAAAAGGTTAGTTGTGAAAAGTCCAACTGTAAACTGCTAATTTCTTCAGTCGATAGCTTTGATAGCTCCGTTAATTGGTTCGGCAAAATCATCAGAAACCTGGCCTGTAATGTATTGCAAAGTGGCCCATACCAGTTGACAATAGAATACGTGTTTTTATTTGTTTGGAAACGCAAATTGTGCTGATTTTCATCAGAGGAATCACTAACCCATCATGACATTTACGTTTCAATTCAGATTTTGATGTTAAAAGCACCCACCTCGTAGTGTTTTGCTTTTAAAAGGTACGGAACGACTGATGGAGCGGTGTACAGAACTAAGGTCTTCTTGCTGGACAGATAGCACGACATAAAAATTAATCCTGCAATGTGGAATGGTGGCGCTACTTGGAAGTATAGATCGACGTCTTGGTTCACAAAGTCCAGACGCGGATCACTAGAAGTGAAAAGAGAGAGAATATTTAAATAAACGTCACTGGTCGCACCAGACTACAAAATAAGTAGCCTACATTTTAGGGACGTCCATTTAGAAGGATACTGGAGGTGATTAGCAGCAATGTTCCTTGTAGCTGTTAATCATTTTACAGCCTCACTCCGATTGGGTGCCTCAGAAACATTTTTTCCTGGGAGTAAACTTTTAAGAAGTACAGGTGCCAGCTTAAAAAATACAAAAATCCCACTGATCGCGAACAGAAATTCAAAGGTAAAACGTCGCAAGCCATTCTAGATATTGAAATTGTTTTCATTATACCTCTCTTAACAACAGAGAAACGAGGCGCCCAGGTTTGGGATTCAAGACGGCCTCGCTGGTTGTCATACTGAAATGGAAGTCCTCCATGTGAAGTTCTAATTCTTGGGCGGGTTGGCGAAAGGTAAAATGTAAATTGCAAATTTGCTTCTCAAATTTTGTTGGGGAGGTGGAGGGGTAAGTGATGAAAGGAAAGAGGGATGGTTAGGTATTCCCAAATTCAAAGTCAGTTTTCCATGAGAAGTTATAATTGGGAGGCGGTAACATTGTCCGTGCTAAATCTTAAGTTCAACTTCTTTATAATTTTACCGGGATTAGGAGTAGGGTGTAAGGGGGCAATAGGTGTAGTTTAGTAGTCTCAAATCCAAATTCTATGTGAGAAGTCTTAATTCTGGGGGTAAAATGTCTGGAACAATTTGGACCTCAGATTTGGCATCACCCAAAACCTTTCTTAGAAGGTGTGCAACAAAATGTTTTTCTGCCCGAGGTCTCCACAATATTAGCGAGACAATAGATCTAACACGACACAGGTAGAACCTTAGAAAGTTTAGCCTTTACCTTAAAACTGCAGCGATTCCTATGATGGTGTAGTGAGTATGTACCACTCCTTTAGGTAAACCTGTTGTTCCCGAAGAATAGATCACAAAGGCAATGTCTTCTTTGGGATCAATCTCTACCACAGGTATTTTCTTCTTGTTGTCAACATGTTTCACCATGTCATCCAAACATTCATGTCGATCTGTGTGACCAATACTGTACACACCCTACAGATTCAACAACCTTAATGAGCTATCTGTCCAGAATTGAGCCATCTTCCCAGAAATTTCCAGAAGTTATTTCCGGAAATCAAATAATCTAGTAAACTCGCCGTTCATGCTATAATGTTTCTTCAAAAAAGGAAAACTTTCTGATGAAAAACGTATTCGTTTCAAATTGTAGTGGATCAAGGAGCTACCTGAACAGAAGGAGTGCCATTTAATGATTCTCGAACAATTTCCAATAGCTTTTTGTCGGCAATTATAAACTTGCTCTTTGAGTCATTGACCTGAGAAGCTAATTCCCCTGAAAAATTAAAAAGTTTTAGATGAGCCACGAATGTGAGTCATTGCATGGTCTTTTGCTTTGTGCGGATGATAACCTTGTCTGATCGAATTCCATCGAAGAGACAATTAATTTGGGATAAGATAAAATGCCTTTTGGGTATTGAATACTTACTTGCTGTGTGAGATGGCCTGCACGGAGTCAATATGCCACCAAGTTTAGTAATTGCGAAAACTGCAACAACTCCTAGAATAGACTTGTCAGCGTACAGGCAAACTACATCGCCCTTTCTTAACCCTCGGTGATACAACACACTAGACAACGCATGTACCTGCTTCCAAAGTGATCCGTATGTGATTTCTTCTCCGGTAACATCATCAATCTACAAAAATCAGAATGCAGTTTCATTTTAACAGCTTCAAACATTTCTGAGAAGCGGAAAAAACAAATTTTTTACCATCATTACAAATACCTACTAATGCTGTCTTGCCTTCATGGTCATGAACTCCAAGGAACACAAAATCTGGGTAGCTTAATTTTTCATTTATGTCTATGTCTGTTAGCTTGCTTTTTAAGACAGACATACTTTATCGGTAACTGCTGTTCAATTAAAGCATCAAACTACATGCTGGTCAGTTTAATTCGCAAAGACCACAAAATATTCCTCAAACCTCTTGTGTCTGATAAACACAATGGACAACAATCAACCTTATCGCCCAAAATAAGCAACCGCAGCCATCGAAAAATAAGTTAATCTTCTTATTTGTAAACAATTGTTATCATGGGAGTATTATGGTTAACTGCGTGCACATTTCACAAGTACATGTCACAAGTTAAAAACAAGTACATAGTATTCTGTCAAGGGAGAATTAAAACATCCATCATTTGATAGACTTACAGTTACCTTGCAGTCTATTGTAAGACGGTTTAGCATTGGTACAATTTCATTCCATTTTCATCCGGAATCCTCTTCTGCTTCGGAAACATTTTCATTCGTAAAAGTGACAAAGAAGGAATATATTTAAACAACCGTCAGTATCAACTGGTACACCCAGTCCTACTTGTGGCCAGTTCAGTAAGAACAAGTGCTCATGTGGAAGGACGAAGTTTGTTGTTACCCTAAAAGTAGTCAAAAATTTCTTCTGCTGAAATTCTCTCACTCAAAAACTTTCAAAATTATTAAACAAAATATTAAGAGTACAAGTTTGTTATTGACAAGATCATTACCTTTTAAAAAAAAATTCCTTTCACATGTTTGAGATTTTCTTTATTAATTTATTATTAATCAGTGATTCCAAAATTATAATTGTTAAATCGGTTTACCAGCATACCTTGCTGATAACTGATCTCTGTTGACCATTTCTGTGATAGGAGATGGCTCATGAGTACATACACTACGCTTGACTAAACAATCGGGTCACATTACGACGGGACAGAACTCGAGACAGGTATCTCACAGTGAATGTCAAATAGATCTAAATAGTCCCTCTGGACGTGAGCTCATTACCGACCACGTACATAGTACGAGGGAAGGTAATGTTTTCACTTTTTCTGTGTGTCTCCAGGGGAAAGGGTTAGGGCGGGTGGTACCAGGTAGGTAGGTAGGGGATCCGTACCCTGCTCCGCCCCTCCTCCCACAGGTAGGGTACCTGTTCTGCCCCATTCCGCCTCGCCTCGTCCACCCACCTTATTGGCCAGGTAAGTAAATAGGTAGGTAGGGGTTCCCCTCCCCAGTCAGGCAGGTAGGGGATCTCTCACTTCTCCTCCTTCCCCTGGGAAGGACCAGACAGGAAGAACCAGTCGAGAAGGAGACAATTACTTCAATATTCCGACGGCAACTACGACGGACAAAGTCAAGACAGAATACATTAACTCTGTTAAGCTAAAAAACCAAAATGTAGTCAATCACAATTCACACTGACAATTAGTACGCTCAGCATTCTCCTGAAACTTCACCTTTTTGTTTGAAGGTTCTAAAATTCAGAGTTAAATTTTGATCTGGGTATAAGAAGTTGTGTTTTATGTTTTATGAATAATTTGTCTGATTGGAAAAAGAATACCAGGTACAATTGTTGTAGAAGTTCATGATTTAGAATGTCAAATGGACATAACATAGGCGTTGCCACAATGTCGATGTGAAATTGTCAGCTTTGACAATTATCAATTGTGAATTTCATGCAATAATTTAACTGCAAGTGGTAAAGATACACGCACTACAGGTGAGTGGTCTATTGTTTTGTCAAACACTATGTTGTTGGTCATTTCTCAAATTAGCTATTGCTTAGCGTGTTAATGTTGTTTTTTGTGTAGGGTTAGCACAAATATTTTGAAATGCCTCCCGTATGAAGAATATGAAAGTACAATACCGTGTGTTGTAATGGTGTGTCACTGCAATCTTTTACAGTGGAATTTAGAATTAAGATTGTGCAATTGGACTTTTGACAGCCAAAATGATAACTATTGTGAACAAAAAGAAGAACGAAAAGGTATGTAAAGTTACACCAATGATATATATAATTCTGATATATCGCTTTCGCTGCAGAGATGAGCTGTCGATCCCTTGCCTTTAGTATTGCGTTGTATTGCATCTAGTACCGTTTATTTGTTCGCTGTTCATAGAGGATCACAGCTAAGGTGTTAACTGACATGGTATCAACTTGTATTTGACCTTCTGTTGTCAGCTTTCTTGGGTCGCAGCTACAGAGGAATCACCCCCTCATGTGATTACATTGTGATTGGTAGCAGTTTTCAGCATTGGCAAACAAATAATCATGAAAATAACTACTGGTTGCAGACGATTAAAGTCTATTTTATGTGATTTCTTCTACGCAGGATGAACATCTAAATCTTTTGAAGTGGAATAATCACCTGGGGTCATGTGGGCATTTTTTGTGCAAAACGAAGTTGCATTTTGAATCTTAAAAACAAGAGCAATGCTCAGGAGACAGAAAACAAAAGCAACAAATCTCTAATTGTAGCATTTGCAAACACACTGTTATAAGCATGTCAGAACTTTTTGTAAGAGTGGTGTAAGAGACATGTAACTTCATGGGCCCAATGGTGGGTTGTGGGGAAAAATAGATCGAACACGTGACAGGTAAAACCATTGTTTACAATTATGGGGAAATATCTTTCAAAGTTTTTTATACTTGTGATTTCACTACCCACATGGAGCTATTCATCTTCTTTAATTCTTTGTTTTTGTCAATTTGCACACTTGTTTTTACTCTGATCCATTAAATTATGAAGCGTGAACTATCTGCAGATAACAGGTCCCAATATTCGTCCGATAATACGTCCTTCTTATCGTGCAGGTATTAAACAAAACATGTTTATTGTTTACTGATGTTGATTGTGCATTGCTAGTAAACACCTTTCATCACTTTTGCAAGACCTGCCGAGAAGTCAAAATGTCTGTTTTGAAAAACACGGTGATTTAGAAATTTCTGCAGATAGCATCTGTCATTTCCTATTGCAGAATACAAAGAAAAAATATCCGTGGTAAATGCAAGAATAACAGTAGTTCCGACTCTAACAAACCCCGGGTCTTCACTTTGGAGTTTGTCCCCTTCATTTCATGTTGTACTGTGTTGACGTAAGAAATCCAATGGTAGAGAGGTATCATTGATCAAGGAAATCAGAGCGCTGTCTCTGCAGAAGCATTTTGATAGTGGATCCTGATATAATGACAGTTGCGTGGGTATTTTGACTAGACATGTATAATATAGGCACGTGGTGAGAACTTGGCACGAGAAGAAATTTTAGTGCCACGAAATATTGTAGTATGACAAGAAATACCATTGTGATGAACATTCATAATTATGAATTCAGTTGTTTCTTTGTAGCCGTGTTATGGGTTTTGACCACAGCTCCTTGAAATTCAGACACGGCATTTGTTTTGTGTAATAACATTCAGGGGATTTTAATCAAAATGTTAATCCTTTGCATAGGCTTCAACTAGTTTAGATAATTAACATTGTTGACATGACACCCGACCTTTATCGTTTAGAGTATATTTAGGGTAGATTTAATTCTACCGAATTTAAATCTTTTCTTTAGCCAGACGGCTAATAATTTGAGTTTGAAATATCATAATTTATACATAGTTTGATTTGAGCTTTTCGAAGCATCCAATTTGGCAATACTTACAAGTTTGTATGTCACCATTTACGGGTATGTTTAGTGTTAGTTCAAATCATAGCAGTGATGGTATGAGATGTCCCTTTCATGTTACTGTTCAAACATGAAGCACAGTGGTAGTACCAAAACTTACTTCAGGAGCTCGTCTGTCAAAACAGTTAAATGCTCAAGTCGTTGGCTTCACAGCTACACATTTAAAATGTTAAAATAAAAATTTATCCCACATGGAATCGTCTGTAAAACTGCTGTGAAGTCTTTAGCAGGTGAATATAAATATCCTGGAATGTTCAAAATATATACGCTTGGTCAAAAGGTTATTGTTTATGTGCAACCATTGATAATTGTCCTTTTATTCAACTCGGCTTTAACCATGTCAGCAACTTCTCTTCTTACAATCTTTCCAATACTGGTCAATGGAAATTCTGCCACAAACTTTACGTCTCCCCTGAGTCTTTTGTAATCGGCTAAGTTTTCTGCAAATTCAAAGATGGAAAACTTGTGATTGTGTTTTTTGTTATTCAGAGATAAGATTTTTCCACAAATGTTCTGGTTTTATCCAAAAAGGAAAATTTGACACTTCATACCCCCAACAATTTTGGTTATTTCCTTTTCAGTGACAGTGTGTCCCTCTTTCACAATGACACAAGCCAACGGAACTTCTCCGGCGCTGTCATCATCTATACCAACCACACACACTGTCTTTACTGCAGGGTGGGTGTAGATCACCTCCTCTATCTCAGCCGGAGACACCTATAGTTATACCTAGTTTTGTTATTTTTGCATATATGTTGTCTATTTTATCATAATCAGAGGTACTTTTGGTTGACGGAGAATGTTTTAGATTTTAAAATAAGCAGGGATAATTTGAATGGAATTAAACGGCTCACTTGCATTGTCTTGTATTTGATCACATCTTTCAGTCGATCAACAATAAATATGTGTTCAGTTTCGTCATAATATCCCAAATCTCCTGTCAATACATCAGTAGATTGAGTTAAACAATTATTTTGAATTGAATTTATTTATTTATGAAATGTTATCAAAAAGGATGTAATTTTGTACCCATGCGGAACCATCCATCGGCATCAAAGGCCTTTTTTGTCACTTCTGGATTGTTGAAGTATCCTTTTGTAATAGATGGTCCCTTCAGACATATCTCTCCTCTTTGATTTGGTCCCAATATCTTACCAGAATTGACATCAACTATCTGTGTTACAATGCAAAGAAGCTTGAGACACTTGTTTAAAATTAAGTGGACATTTTTCACAATTTTGTTCTATATTTGGGCAATTGCTTCTCTGTGTCATAGTGAAATAAATGTGTCACCTTTAACTGAAAGTTAGGTGAAGGAACCCCTGCAGAACCAGGGACAAAATTGTCCTCCCTGTCAAAAACTGCCATTGCAGCCACTTCAGTACTGCCATACGCCTGAACAATGGATTTAATTCCAGTTTTCTTCAATATTTCTTTCGTGTTCAGAGCATTAAACACAGTGCCTCCAGTCACGAAAGTCAAGTCCGAGAAATCCAGTTCAAAGCTGCGAATTTCTTCATCAGACAATTTCGACAAATCTGTCAGATGGTTTGGCTGAACAAAGACAGATTTCACCTGAAGTAGACGAAATCAGAGAATCTATCATTTTGCAACTATGCCTTTGAGAAAAATGTATGCAAGTTGGGATCAAATGGAATATAAATTCATGAAAAGGACATGAAAGGCAGTTTTTAACCACACATTTTTTGCTAATTTGACTGAAAAGATATGTTCATAAAATTGTGTCACACATTAAAAGATAAAATTGAAAAACATTCTTCCGTTGAGAAGAATTGACATAGTAGGATCCCTAGAAAAGTAAATTGTTCCAAAACATTCGCTAGTTTTTACTTTCAGCAAATGGTTCTGAAATTGACCAATAACCACCTTACATTGTATTCTTTGACTTTTTTCAGAAGAGATGAGATATCCTTGGGTGTAAAAAGCACTAATTTTTGGGTTAAGTCGAGATAAAATGTCATCAACAGGAGACCTCCAATGTGAAATGGAGGTGCATTTTGAAAAAACACATCTCCCCTCTGTATGAAACTGCGTCTGTGAAGGAAAAAAGAAAACGAATTGACATCAACTATCTGTGTTACAATGCAAAGAAGCTTGAGACACTTGTTTAAAATTAAGTGGACATTGTTCACAATTTTGTCCACTGACGATCTTACAATACTTGAGATTTGACTTGTTCTTGTGGTCCTCCGTTTTACTCCCATTTTTAGTATATCAGAGTCGGTATAATTTTGAACGAAATAACATCCTGGTTTATTAGTGGTGAAAGCAATAGAATAACGGCTTTTGGTTAAGGGAGAAGGGTAGTGTTCTATTGACTGATGAAGGGGTAGGCTGTGATTACAGAGAGGACTCCAGGAGCATATCTACTGCGACGTCTTAAAGCTGCCAATGACAGATTTCCTTTACTTCTTTTGTATCCAATATTAATACATTGATCTAGGTAGTTTCGTGGAAGAGAATTAGTGACACAAGAAAAACACTGGAATAAGTGAACACAGGAATTCCAGTAGACATTCAATAAGAAAATTCTTTATCTTATCGGTTGGGTTGGTAGGTATCGGGGGATGAGGTAGGATTAAGTTCATTCCTAACACTAGATTTTAAAAGTGTTTCATGAAAGTCTGTTAAGTAAATTATGGTTTTTTATTTGAAAAGACAAAAAGTATGCATTAAATGATCATGACAGACCGGTGAAATGTATTTACCGCAAGATTGTTGCCCCTGCAACCAACTCATAGTGGCTCAATACTACTCCTTTCGGTGAACCAGTGGTTCCTGAGGAGTAGATTATGAGAGCTGTGTCTTCTTTTGTATTTATTTGAACATTCCGTGATTTTTGTTTGTTGTCAGTTTTCATCATGTCGTCCACAGAGCCGAATCCATTGGTATACCCTATACAGTACACACTCTGTGAAATGTAAGCGACCCATCTATATTTTTCAACAGAGAGCAAAAGCATCAGGTCAAAAATAAATTCTAGATCTATACAATTCGCACCTGTAACTTACCTTTACACAAGGAGCCTTTTCTGCAGCTTTTGCAGCATTCTGAATCAAAGTTCCATCAGAAATGATCACTTTCACTTGTGAATCATTTGCTTGTCTGGCCAGTTCTCCTACACAAAAAATAACTGTATCTCAAATTATTTCTTCAAAAAAGTTTAAAGTTGCCCAAGTCCAGATTTCAATTATTATTATTGTACGTGAGGAGGAGTCGTGTAAGCATTTAGAGAATTGATATGCTCCAGTCCTATGGTTCATAGAGTGGCTCTATTAATTCGCATAATGTTCCTGTACTTACCAGAGGTGTGCGACGGTCTGCATGGAGTGAGTATTGCTCCAAGAGACACTGTAGCGTAAACGGTGATCACACCAGTGATGGATTTGTCGGCATACAAACACACAACATCTCCCTTCCTGAGGCCTCTGTCATGTAAGGCTGCTGACAGTTTGTCAACTCTCTCCACCAATAATCCATATGTGATTGTTTCTCCGGTAGCATCATCAATCTAAAAACATTGTCTTTGTTGAATAGGTATGTCTCCTGTGAATGACTTTTTAGTTTCTTTTTCAAAAATAGTTAAACTTTTAAGCTTAAAACAAATACAAATAGATAAATAACTTAATACTGATTCATAAAACAAAATACTCACTAAGGCTGTTTTGTTGGGAATTTTTCTTGCCTCGGACAGAATAAATTCAGAGAAAGAAAGATCCTTAGGAATGTCCAAATTAGGCTGTTTGCTTTTTAGAATGGACATCTTGTTCTGGTAGATTTTCTGTCTGCGTTGCTTTCCGTAAACAGATCCTCCAATGAAGATAACAAGTGCCTTTATATCTTCGTGCAAGCATGTGTTTACGAAAAAAGGTCTACTTTAGTGATGCTTAGGGTAAGGATATAGTACGATTTATGAACTTGAACTAGAAAGTGAGCAATGACAACTGAGAGCGCAAATGATGTACAATTGAAATATTCTTTGGAGTGAATGAAAAACATCACGGTTATCAAAAACAAAATATTTATCATTGATGCCATGAATTGCTGGTCTAAATCAACAACTTCGAGGCGGTCATGCTTGTTTCTGTCCTGTTTTAACCTTGCGATGTCGCTTTTATACCTTGAGAGTTGCCATTTAAGCTGCCACGTGTAAAAGTAATGAAAACTATGGTGACATTGCAGAAACAAGGATATTCCAAAAAAAGTTGTCTTCAAAGCTCATTTGGTGGTTCCACACTGCAAACTAGCTCATCCGCTTTTGAGTAACCAAATAATTTAATAGTTTAGGCAGTTGTCAGTTACCCTTTATCTAAATCTACTGCAAAGCAAAAGTGGCCCTCCATACCTAAGTTAAAGATGTCCTCGCCACCGTAAAACTAACATCAGTGAAGCTTTCTCTGAGTAGTTCCATTTCCAGTAGCGTGGGACGAAAATTGGTAAAATTGACCATCTTAAAACTGAATTTTTTCACTTTCAGGAGTGGAAAATTAAAAACGTAAGAGATGACCACTTAAATTACTCCCCAACACAACCAAAGTGAAAGACTTCAGATTTGATTTCACCAATTTTGTCCCATCTTCCCATACCCCCATCACCATCAAAGTGAAAGATTTCAGATGACAAATATAAAGTTCCCCCACCTCTTGGGACTACAAGTTATCTTGCCACTTTGAAAAGTGGCAATTTTGGCAATTGTTCAACGAGTACCGTGCATTTTGTATCACAACATTTGTTGTTTGGCACAGAGTTCTTATCAACTCATGGTCATTGTCCCTTTTATCATTAGTGAAACACGAAGAAGAAAATAAAACCAAGTGAAATAAATATTGAACCTCCGATAAACAAATTTTTGTCAAATTAGGAAGGAACAACAATGATAGCTATTTGAAAACAAATAATGTTCACCATCTGATGAAGTTTATGTAGTGGATAAAAAATGAAATATAATAATTACCACCCGCGTAAGTAGTACGACGGGAGGTTGTGTTTTTACAGGTGTGTGTCTGTTCAGGGGCGGGGTACTCAGTCTCAGGTCCTATGTCCTTTCTCTGGAATGATCTGATTCTAGGTCCCTTCCGTGGGGGGGGGGGTACCCCAATCCTATCCTGGTCAGGGGGTACCCCATTCCAGCCCAGGCGGTACCCCAGTCCTAGCGGGGTTACTAGGATAGGATTGGGCTACCCCCTGACCAGGATAGGATTGGGGTACCCCCTAACTGGGACTGGCATATCCTCTCCCCAGCTGAGACTGGAATACCCCTCCGGACTGGTCATGCCGCGGGCAGTACGCCTCTTGCAGTTTCACGCAGGAGGACTTTCTTGTTTATCACATAGAAAATCATCAACTCGAAGTGCCAGTAAATTTGATATGGAATATTTATGTTCAAAGGTGAAATTATTTTGATAAGATTAGTAAATTTTATGGCAGGAATTCAATTACAATTCCTCCCATGAAAGGAAATGTAACACATTAAATTATTAGAATTTCTATTACTTTTTTGTGAAATTCTCAGGCTCGGAATTTGATTGAGGAAATCATCGGAGTGAAAATACCTAATATTGTATGTTTAATCAAGGTTGTTACTTGCATTATTCAGTCATGGAATTATTTTCTTTGGACGATGATTGTAATAAGTTGTTTGTAATTCAAACATTGAAGGATAATAGGAGTCAAAATAATGAATTCAGTAAATTATTGGGGGATCAAATCATTTTCACAATTCCATATCAGTCTGTATTGAAGGGTAATTAATCAGATATTTCAAATAGTATTTTCCATTGTCTAAAAAGAGTATTAGTAATGAAGACTTATTCAATAGGCGAGTGAATTTCCATCATGGTATGACTAGAATTTTAGGGTGAGTTATCAGGCTACAAAGTCAAATGCTGCTTTTTTCATGTGCAATGGTATTTTTTGATACTCGATCTGAGACAGTGTGAAAGTTAATCTAGAGTTTGGGGATGAACAAAATGTTAGTATATATGGATTATTAATTTCAAATTTGAAGACAGGATTGAGAAACTTAAGTTAAAAAACAGAAAACTGAATAAAAACTGAACCGGTGTTGGGGAGGTCACTGCTTATAAAAATTGCTTGAAAAATTCAATTGTTGACAATTTCAATTATGACTTGGAGATTTAATATGCTGGCCTAAAAGATTTGCAGAATCTTACGAAAGAAAATGTTTATACCCCATGATTTGTTTCATTTCTGATGTGAAAAAGAAGGGAAAGGGTCAGGACACCTGGTAGGACACCTTATCAAGTGTGTACATGTATTCAGAAATTTTTACATGCGGATACAAATTACTGAGAAATTCCAGAAGTCTGATTTTGAAGACCTTTTCACTGTCTTAAATAATGTAATAAAAGAGAGAACTGAAAGAATGTAGAGACTGTGCATCATCAAAAGTATCTTATCACTTACAAGTATAAAAGTGAGTTATGGGAAAAAGCTTTATTTAGAGGATGAACCACAGACATTAAAAATACGGTACTAGTTCTCCTTGGGATGAAATGTCTATTGCATGTAGAGGATGAACATTATTATGCGAGGAGAGAAATTCCTTACACAAAGAGTCAGCTGCAGTTGGAAACCAATAGTGTTGGTGATGGGTGTCTTTTTAGCTGGAAGTACGCATGCAAGTGATGGAAGTTAGTCAATAATATCTTAGTAAGCTATGACAAAGCCAAATTTCTGTCTGCAAAGTCTTCATACAGAACAGTGTCACCAATTATTGCTTTGGGGAGTTTTCTAAGTACCAGTCTCTAACTTAGCTCCTCATGGTCAGCAGTCAGAGCAAGAGTCTTTGCATCTCAGGGGGTGACAGCAGTTGTTCATGGGTGTTAGTTCGTGCACTGGACGAGAGGCAGGAGTTCTAGTCTGTATCACTGGGTGGGGGGTTAAAGTTGTGGGAAGCTCAGGGGAGCTCCAGTAGCTTTGCAGATGAAGAATACAAATACTCAGCTTAAGTACAGTCTTTATTGTTACTCCTAAGACTGGTTTAAATGCAATTGCAACAGGAAACAGTTAGTCCATACTCACTGGAGAGCTAGAACTTGCAACATGGCAAACCTCCATTGCAAAGAGTCCTTTACACACAGAAACATTGGAATGCACTATAGCAGGGAGCTACACACAGGAAACACTATCAGATGACACTACACATTGATACTACACATTAGAGGGTTGGCACACTTTGGCACACATGGATTGACACACATGAATGACACACTGGAAAGCACAGAAGACACATCTAAGAAACTCTGCAATACAAGAACAATCATAAATACAAGCTTTAAATGCAATGTTACAATGGAACACAGTTAGCTCCTTACATTTACTTGTACAGTTCTTACAGACATCTTAGAATGATATTTATGCAACTTTAAGTAACAGGTTGTGTAGAGAGGAGCTAGTTAACTCCTCCTGTCTTTAAGATCTGTAAGGTGTCTAAAATGGCTCAAGTGGCCCAAACATGCAATTTGGCAGATTCAGAGCAGGGAGCTATGTTAACTCCTCTCAATACCTGAGAAGTTCCTACTGTTTGCTATTGGTACTTAACAGTTTGATTTTTTTCTGGAGGTCCTACTTTCATAGGGGCGTGCTTGCCTTTTATACCTACTACCCAACCACCAGCATATCAAAGCTACTACACAAAGTAGTCCCAAGGTCACCAAGTGGAGCTAGACAAAGGAGTGGAGCTATTAGCATGGATTGTGGTTATTACAGGTAGAAGGGCACACTGTGTTGGTTTGGCACTAACATCATCTAAATCATACCAGTGGGTAACTGTCTAAACTTGTGGGGGGGCTGTGTAGGAATACAGTCTTACATGTCATACTGCCATTGGCTGGGAGGATCATGCAATGTTCCTGATTGGCTACCAGGAATGTGCATGTGCTGCCTTGGCTCTGATTGGTTGACTCAGGTGAGCTATGCATTACAGTCATGTGACAGATGCATGCACAAGGTCCAGGGGGCTAATAGCTTTGAAATGCGGTACGTATTGACTGCATAAGGCCAGAAATGCACAGAATGCATCTCTAGCTCCCTACAACCGTGTACTGATCTAACTCAACCTGTTACACCAGGTCTCGGGGAGTAATGCATCAGGTAATGTGATAAAAGGACTTTCACACGAAGCTGGGATGATGGTTTTTGCTGGGCTTTCATTGCATAGGACTGCAAACCACTAGATTGTATCAAACATGAGTCCAGACGAAGCTTGTCAAAGTAATGGGTGGACTTACAAGCGACGAAATAGATTGTCATCAAATTACAACGTCATGAAATGTCAAATATTTTTGGCAAACAAGTATTCTGCTGTAACAGCCATGAAATAGGAAGATTTTCCAGACAATAAAAATTGTGAAAGTTTGCCGAATTGCGAACAGTCAGAAAGACTAAAGAATACAATAACACTTTTATGATTTTCAACTTTCTTCTGAAAGCTGAGTATAAGGTTCAAGATTTTGTGTGTGAACACACCCAGGTAGAATTTGGAAAAACATACCAATACAAGGGAACTTTTCTCTCGACAACGGAGCCAAAGCTTTATGCAGGAATTTAAGTTCACAACAAGAAAGTCCTCCTGCGTGAACGCCGGAGGCATACCGCCCACCGCGTAGCAAGTGCATCGGCGGCGGGGGGGGGGGGGGGTTACCCCACTGAGTACCCCCCCCCAACCGTGGGACTGAGTACCAGCTGGCTGTGGGACTGACTACCCCCTGGCTGTGGGACTGAATACCCACCCCCGACTGTGGGACTGAGTACTCCCCCTGGCTGTGGGACTGACTACTCCACCTGGCTGTGGGACTGAGTACCCATCCCTCCTCCTGTACAAGTCAGTTTGAGTACCCCCACCCCCTGTACAAGTCAGTCTGAGTACCCCCATACAAGTCAGTGTACACGTCAGGCTGAGTACCCCCTCCCCCTATGAACAGACAGATTCCTGTGAAAACAGTAACTTCCCCATTCCTTCGGAATGCGGGCAGTAAAAAAGTTGCTTTGAAGTCTGTAATAATTTTACCACTCAAGCATGAAACTCGAAAATATTTCATCCATGTGTAATGGTGGGGACCCACTGTTGAGGTTACACTAGGGTATAGGTCTCTAATAGCATTTGTTGAATTTCCATCGTGTGGCCTTTTAAGGCAAATGAAAGAAGAGTGTGGCAAGGGGAAGACAGGTACCAGTCACAGTGGCAAGAAAACAGGACAATTACAACACATTCTCTATGAAAAAGTCCTGTTTTGCCACTTGTTTCATTGGGAATCAGTCTTTTTCTGCCTAGCTCTTATAAAAGCCAACTTTTGAGGCCAATCTATGGAGAGGCAACAAATTCTGGGGTCTCTTAAAGACCTAGTCATCCCCACAGATTTTCAGTTCCACTTGTCAGTTAAGGCTCAGTTTGAAATAGTCATTGGAATAGCTAGCATGTTTACAAGGTAGAAAATCAAAGTTTCAAGGGAAAAGTCATCTGAAATGGTATTTTGGCTTAAATTCTGTCTTTTAGTACTAAATATTTGTTGTTCTTTAAATGAGCAAGCATTTCAGTGTAAAAATTGATATTTTTTGGTCTTTTAGTTTGGATATTAGTTTCTGGCCTTGTTTAGTATTGCTCATATGCAATACAGTGTCTTTTAGTTAAAAATTTGTCTTTTAATTGCTTATTCCAGTCACATTCTGGGGTCTCCTTCTATGGTGTACTCCAGGGAATCCATCAATTATGAGCCTGGTTGATAGATGGAACCTGGTCTATAGGGAGGTGAGGACCTAAATCTGTCTTTAATTCAAGTTTCTCTTCATTATTGTGTGTCTAAATATATGTATTTTCCTGTCTTTTAATCAATTTCTTTAATGTAGAGACAGGAAACTTGAAAATTAACAGTTTGCATGTGTGTGCGTGCATAAGTGTATGTCTGTGTGCATGAGATATGAATGGATCCAACAGTCTAATCAGTCTTTAAACATACATAGTCTTTAACATAGTGTTTTGTGTCATTTCAGTTTATTTAGGATTCACCAGTGGGATGGGCAAAATTTAGTCTTTAATTGGGGTATATTCCAAATTTCCAGTTTGTCTCACTTTGTTTTAGCTGTCAATCAATAAATAGTTTAAGGCTATATTGGTCTTTAATGCCTTATCTTGTGACAATCCAGGAGGAACTTGGAGGCCTGTTTTCAGCTTTTAACCAGCTCAGAGCATCATGGCTGATACTGGCTGGCTTCTAAGCAGTTACACATGCTTCTTTATTGACAATTGATCACAAATTCAGCAAACGTAACTGTCACATGTTGATGCTGTTCAGCGAGATAATGTTACTTTGCGATCAAGCACAGTATGCTTCTTCTGTCTATTTAAAATATTCTATACAATAGACCTAATTCAGAGATGCAAACATAAACTGATATTTTACTCTAAATATATGTCACAGCAGATTAGAATTAAGCGCATTCATTCGAGTTTTTCATGATAAGATCAAATTTTACATTTTAAAAGAGAATTTACATCAGACATACTTTAATGATTTTTCAAAATGTGAAATGGTGCATGGAACAAACTTGAGTTTAAGGTCTACCAAGTAGCACATGCCTCTCTGGTCTATTTGGATAAGCATTCAACCTTAGATCCAGTGGTGGTCAGTGTTGTGAGTTCAATTCCCAGTGGAGGCAACTTTT
>JBCAUG010251234.1:0-18405 GCA_038406175.1 Haplosyllis leylae
GGTCCTAGGAGATGTCATAAGCTGTCTTGAGTCCAAATTTGACAAAAAAATTCCAACAGGAAGTGTCCCAAATTGCCGAAAAGAAGTTGCCATGCACTATGGTATAAAGTGCTTTAAGTGTAAACTTAAACCACCTAAAAAGTCTGTGGTTTCCTCAATTTTCTAGGTAGATGTGTAATTCCTGGAAGAGCATTTACCAGAAGACTGTATACCTATACAGCTAGTGATAAGCTGAGACCACACCACCATATTAGGGTGAATAGTGAAATGAGAGCGGACTTAGAAATGTGGCCGACATTTTTGTCATACCCCTCAGTTTTCTGCAGGCCTTTTTTGGATTTCTCAACATTCATTGTAGCTGATGAAATAGATATGTGCAGTGATGTGGGTAGAAGAATTGGCATGGGAGCATTATGTGAATTTGCTTGGATGTAGAAACTATGGCCTCCAAGCTTTATTAGCAAATGTAACCTCGGTATAGAATATTTAGAACTTTTTGCTGTCACTGCTGCTGTACTGGCTTGGATTCATCAGTCCCCTCGCCATGAGTAATGCCCCCCGATCAGATGTTCAAAAGCTAGATTGGAAATGGCCAATGGTGTCTCCAGCAGTTCAGAGGAAAATAAGTGATGCTGAGACCAACCACAAAAAGGCAAGGTTCTTGGCTCTTAAGTGGTGCTTTTAAACTCCCACATTGGATGAGAGGAAACTAGCAGGGTAACAGTGTCAATAACCACATTGCCATTGCCTTTATGTTTGGCATTGAGCTTTACAGGCACCCTCCCACAAAACATCAAATGGCAACCTCTGGTGGTGACTGAAGACTGTAAATAAACATTAATAGGTTCTAAGTTTAAAAAGCAACTTGTGGCAATAGTTGGTCTCCATCCAGTGAGGTCACCATGTTTTTCGGAAGCTTTTCACAGCATACTGTCCATAAAATGGCAGATTTGTAAATAGTAATAGTAAAAGCAATAGTAATGGCAACATAAAGTAAGCTTCATGTACCAATGTCAAGGTCATATAGTAAAATAGCAAGTTCAAGGCCAAGGCCCCCCCCCCCACCCACCCAAAAGGAACTGGGAACTGACTAGATCTAGTCTTCCACATCACCGTCAACAACTACCGTACCATCATTAATGTTGTCATTTGTTTTCTCCCTGCAACAAGCCACTGCGTGTCTGGATTTAAGCGTAGGTAAACTGTGACTTAATCAATCAAGTATAATCTGGATCTACCGGTACAGCCCAAACAAACATTGTGGTGACACCATACCCATGTAGATCTACTCATGATGTGTGTGAAGTTGCTTTGAGGTTTTGGATTTTGAATCAAAGCAAATGAAAGAAATATTGTCGTCACACTTAATTATTCCTTGAATTAGATCAAATATGATAAAGTCTTGAACCAAAGCTGTCTGCTAGTCGTTACTGTGGACTGGAGCCGTAGCTCGAGGATTCGTTTCGTTTACCATGGATTTGCCGCCATTTTATAGGTTTGGGGTTATTTTTCAGAACTTTATCAACAGATGTATGGTACATACCCATTTCTTGATGATCCATAACAAAGCTGCTTACTTTGGACGATTCCAGGAAATATTGATGCTGCCTGAAAAGACCAAATGAGCGATAATAATAACGAAACTATCGAAAACATCCAATGCCGAATTAGGTGACAACACTGACCTCTGGCGTATTTCTCTCTATTGACAACAAGTAGGTCACAAAAAATTGCATTTTACGAAAAGTTGTGAAACAGAAGCTTTGACGATCTTAGATTTCACCATAAATTACATATTGTCCAATATTGCAAGTATCTAAAAGTAGATCTACATTCAATACTAACCGTCAAGTGCTGTAAATGCTTTTTAGTGAACAAAGGAAGTAGGTCAAAGGTCAACTGAAACTGGGTGATAAACAAAGCCACGTGTTTGTTCATTTCGCAAGAAGATTCAAATGATTCGGTAGGATACTCACATTGAGTCTCAGATTTTTTAATACGTGTACAATTTGTACAGGGCCTACATATTCTTTCGGTAGATCTGTAAATGGAAAAAAAGGGAATGAATTGTTGTATTACAAAATATTACAAATCTTGAAGTGGTGGCTCGTTCGTCACCTTGTGGATTCCCTGGCTCAGCCTCAGCCAGCCACTTTAGATCTACAAACTGAAAAAAAATCCTTTTAAACATTTATTTAAGAAATGAAACAAATCACTATACACAGACAGCACACATATATTCATTGAGCATATAATGTAAAAATCACGCATAATAAATATTCCAAATATGGAAAAAATATCAGGTAGTGAAAGTTTTACCAGGTGGCTCGTTTCGTGGGTGTGAGGCCTCGTACCCTGAAGTGATTGATTGCCTCGGCAAATATTGGCATCACCTCGGAATATTGAAGTGCCAAGTGCCGAGTCAGTTCCGAGATTCGAACCCAGGACCTCTGGATTCCGAAGTGAAGACGATACCACTACACAAAAGGGTTTGACCCAAAAGTGGGGAAGAATCACCTCTGCCACTACATCCCTTCCCCTTTTAAAGAGAGCAGACTTGTGTGGGGTGATTCCATCTACCACAGTGCTGTGGCCTGTACACAATCCTGTTCCATTCTAAACAGGCCTGCATTTATACCACAGAAGACACCATAGTCTGTGATGAAATTTGCATACCATACAATATTCCACACAAATTACTGAATGGATTTTTTCTCGACATCCTCCTCACCAATGAAGTGCCGAGCGCCGAGTCAGTTCCGAGATTTGAACCTGGGACCTCTGGATTCTGAAGCGAAGACAATACCACTACACAAAAGGGTCTGACCCAAAAGTGTGGAAGAATCACCTCCACCACTACAATATTTCCAATTGCTTTGGCACAATGCCTCATGACCAGGGCAGGAGGCCTCATGCCCATGCAGTTTCAACTATTTTCCTGTTCCCAACTGCCTCTCAGTGCAAAAATTTGAAAAGTTTGTTTATGACATGTAGTGTTCAGGTGTCCCCACCACCTGCAAGTACAATCCCCACCCTATCTGCTTTCACAGAGCTGCAAAAGACCTCCATAGGTCCCCACCACAGGCCCAAAATTTTAGGGCAATAACCATCAATCAACCACTAAGGTGACTCTAACGAGCCACCAATAAGAATGTAAACAAACTGCACTGTTTTTCTTCCTAATTGCCGTTTAGGAATATTTACTTCCTAAACAATGAAAACAAGAGTGTCCTCCTGCAAGAGGCATATTGCCAACAGCATAGCATCATTCACTCTCCTGTCCGGAGGTGGGAGGGTGTCGTGGGGTCATAAAGACATGACACGGTGTGTAGTGGCATGTAATGCTGGTTTATTGCAGGGGAACAAGTTGTACATAGCTCGGGTAGATTTACTGAAGTGCCCGCTGGTCTGCTGGGGCATACTATATATACAAGGTCATGCATCGGCCTTGACCTTGGTCGGGAGGGACTCCTGACACTTGCCACAATGCACATTGCCTTGTACTAACTAAACAAACTTCAAAAGAATGCTGACTTTGCAGGAACAAATATAATTTTACCAGGTATTATTTGTTCTATCTTACACATTGTGACAAGCATATATTTTCCACTCTTAATAAATACAATATACATCAAGCATGCAGTAAAGATAAACATTTATCAGAATTTAGATGACACATTGATGAGATAAAAGTCTTTGTTCAGTACAGTAGTCAAAGTAGTCATGAGCATATTGGCCAAGTGGTCATGTAGTTTTCAGTCGGGTCATGGTGCACAATATACCTTCTTTTTTCATTTCTGATAATTTTATAAAATGACAATACATGTGTGCTAACTACGAGATATTGCATCAAAACGGTAGGAGGTACGTACCCTTCAATGACATGATATAAACTTTGGCCTGAGAAGATATAACTATCTGAAGTTTCTCCTATACCTCCGTTTATTGTGTCTAATCATTCTCATATTTTTCCCCTCAAGAAATTCCATTGTCCCGTGGTCATAAAGAGGATAATGATATTTCGATGAGATAAATATTTTCTGTGATGCCTGAGAAAGTCTCAGACATCGGTTTGGAACTTTAATATTTCAGAATGTCATCATTTCTAACCGTTTCCACCCCGTTCAGTAGCAGCCATTAAAACTCGAAGCCATCACAAATGCCTCTTGCCATGCCATCTGGTGGAGGTGGTCTCTCGACAATATAATCAGATCCTGCATTGCCATGGCAACTAGTATGGGTGAGATGCGAAACATAACTGCAGATGCATTCTCTCAGAGATCATAACTTTTCTTGTCAGACTAACAGATCAATCACAATCATTTTCAACCTCTTGGGAAATTATCATAGGAAAATGCTGAAAAAGTTACACAAGTAACAAAACATTAGTTACAAATGATTAGTCACAATGTCCATCAAAATCACCCAAGTACTCCAAACTAGTCTACCTTTTCCGTTCGAAACGTCCTGTGATACTAAGTAAAATGTCACAGATACAATTCAAATATGTTTAGTGTTTAATTAGGGCCTTTTTCTGCTTAGAAAGTCAGTCCCAGCAATATGGAGAGCCCGTTCAAATGGCGTTTGCTTCACAATTTAGTGCCAATTGAAGCATAGGACACAGCTGGACGACAATATGTACGTACAGCAAGCCATGATTAGAAAATTGAGAACATCTACTATTGGGCATATTTGGTAACAGTCGAACTTCAGCATTAGATTTACACAGATACAACATTTACTACAAATCAGAATCCAAAAGACTTCACTTTGAAATTTGTCAATTCCATTACACTCCACAATTAAAAGAGAAAAAAATACCAAAATTTTCAAGAAATTCGACCTTTTAATCCATGTTTTTGGTGTGTATGTCATAAATTACTTTTTTTGTAGTTGAGATTGAAACACCGCACCCACAAGTTCTTATAGACAAGTATATGTATGAGGTACAATGCAAACAAAACATGAACATTTCCAAACGCACATTATAGTAATGAATTATGCATAACGTAAATTTCCTTCAATTATCATTATTGTATCTCCAAAGAATCTAAAATACATAATGGAGGTATAACAGCTAAATACATCCATTAAGCACACTGATGCCTCCATACACGTTCAAAAAAGATATTTTCGTAAATAACAAATACATTATATATTCCACCAAAAATCTTCTCTGCTGGCTTCTGGTATTTGTACAAATCTGTATCTGTTTGTCAAACCGCTCTGATAATATCTACGGTTTTACCCGTGTAATTCTAATGCTTCGTTTCTAAAATGTCATATCGTGATTTAATTTTACATTGTGACCAGGAAATTTCCACGATATTTGATATGAAAATCGTGACCGAGATTCCTCTTTCACCTGTCATTTTCAAGTTTCTAATGGCAATTTATTTCTATTGAAAGAGGAAAGATTTCCAAACATGTTCAATTCCTGCTGAGCTCTCTTATTCTGGATATATATTTCTAGATAGTTTGGTAAAGAATAATGCACACTGGATTTTTTGCCTCGACCAGATGCGCCAATATATTATTTCATCTATTTAGTAAACAGTACATGTGCATATCCATTTTAATATTTTTGGCGGAGTCTTTTATTATCATCAGCATTATCATGTATCAGTCCAGAGGTATACTTTGGGGATTAAATAGGTGTGTGTAATCAGAGAATGCTAAATTAGTTCTATTTCAAGTTGTTTCACATCATATGTCTTCCAAGTTCCCATACTTACCTCAAAGATTACGTTAATTGTTACTTTTTACTTACTTTTAATATTTTTGTCTTGTGCTTTAATGTTATTTTCCAGTGATAAATTTTGATTCTCTTACATTGTAAACATCGTCCATGTTTTTTTTTTTATTTTCCTGTTTTTAATTTTTATTGGATATTATGGCATTTAATCTTCATGTCAGAAGTATGTAAAAATGTAATAAATTTTATGGCTGTAAAATATTCAACAACATCCAGTTAAACGTCAGAAATAGAATCAGTTATAAACATTTTCAAGAGCGTGTGTTACATTTTCCTTCAATGAAAGGAGAAAACATGTTCTCTTATCTCTAGTCAAGCAGTAAAGTTACATATACATACATTGCGATCCATTTCTTACGCCAAAAAACATTCAAATTAGAAAGTAAAATTAAAACTTACATCTCGCGGGGGACAAGTCATCCTCGACATATTTACGTCGTTTTTTCTCCGTTCTTGTTTCTCCTTGAGCATATTGCTGGTCATCGTCATAAGTTTCTCCGCGAGATCGTTTCGATTCCTTGCTTCCTTTTTTCCTGCGAGAAAGGGGCTTCGAATCACTATTTTCGTTCGTGACGCGAAAACGTTTTCCACATTACCCCGGCGAAGTGATTTTTGGCCCCGTGCACGTACAAACAAATTGCACGAAGTTGACAGACATAGAATGGTGAAGAAAAAGAAACAAGAAAATTAACTTATGCGGTAAAAGTTAGCTGTCTACACATCATGTACCATACAATCAAGTTCCCTTACCTTCTGGAGGGAAAGAAGTGATTAGCTCGCAAGTGCGACTAATTTCAAACCATTTAACCACATTTCATAGGCTCTTCCAAAAGTATTTTCATATTTTAAATTTTGGTCTTTAGTATTTTCCAATTTTTTTTTTTTTAAATTCAAGTATGAGGCCTCCCATCATTTACACTTTTCCAGGTTGTCAAGCATCGGTGGGAACCCTCAATGGAATTGAAAACGGTTGGAAAAAAAAATAGATGTTTCCACAGACCTGGAAAACTGATCGTTCCATTTCATAAATGTACAATCACTTCTGTCCCTTCGAGAAAAGAGCACATCAAACAAGCAATGATAATGAAGTCAAAAACTAAAGCAACATGTATCATTATTGTGGTCTGTCCGTCTGTTTGTCAAGAATACATTGTCGAAGGGTAAACAAAACATGTTTTGAGCGATTACCCCCTATAAAAATATCATGCCTCTTGTTCTACATGCAGTGTGATAGTACTTTTTGCGAAACAGGGGTAACTGTTATGGTAACATTTTCATCTTACTTTCAGACTTTTGTGATGTTTTTATTTTTCGGCACAACTGTCATGTCCTGTTTTAACAAAGGTTTTGCAATTTCGTGCAAAATCCAAATCAAAATTGAAGGCCGAAATTCGTGGTCTTATCACAAAACAAAACCAGGAAAAACGACATTTCCAGTGAGTTAATATTCTTCGTCGTGATAACCATATTTTCCGAACCAGGATCACCCTGATCACAGCTTTGAATTTTTCTTCACACCCTCTTCACACCCCAAAGCTGATGCAGCTTCACGGTCTCAAATCTTGGAACAGGCTAGTCTTTCACCAGATAAATCTTTACTTTTTCAGGACTTAAGGAGATATCTAATGGCAAGCAGCATGCGAGTTAATAATTTTAAAAGTTTAGTTTTGTCAGTTGAACGGAAGGTCAAGAAATAGTGTGAACCATTTTGCCAGATAAACAAAGACCAAAGAACTAAAGAATCGACTAATGGTTTCAAAACTGAATGCCAAACAAAAGTTTCTCTAGTCTTTTTCCCTTTGGGTGGGGGTGTAAACTATTAAAAATCTAACTACTAATCTAAGAACTTCATTTCCAAATTCAAATTCCCATGCAATATTCAATATATTCGCAAAGTTTTGCGTACTTTTCCCTGAATATATTTCTGCGCTCCTAAGTAATGTTACAATTTTTACTATTAGCTAATTCACTTTTCACCTCAGATTTCACACAAAAAACAAAAGGCATACAATATATAAACGAGTAAACTGTGGCAGAAATAAAATAACGTTTAATTATCCTTCGTATAAGAGGAAATTTGAATAGCAAACACTTGGTTTATCATGCCCAGACTGCCGCAGTGTACTCGCTAAAGAAAGAACGACGGTATTGACTTACGAGATCATAGTGACTAGCCAATCCCGGGCAAAGTTTTCTACATTCTCATCATCTTTTTTCTTTTTGCTACACGAAAGACACAACAATAGAGCTCCAGTTTAACAAAACAAGAGAATGAGAAATAGCTGAATAATTTTATTATTTTCCAGGATATGCATTGTTGGGACACCTCATGTTTTCCGTTCCTCCCAAATTGTCGTCAAAGCTATCAATGGAAGAAAGGTTTCAAGTGGTCCCGCCTCCATGCACACAACACTGCATGCAATTTGATACCCTGCTTTATCCAAGGGGAGGGGGTGGGTATCCCGGTTTCATCCAAGGGTAGGGGGCGCCCTGTTTCGTCAAACAGGATTTAACTCAGAATTCAGAGAAATTTGAAGGCACCACTCAGGTCCTGCCGTCTGTTCACAGAACGCCAGAACTAACAATCTTCCACAATCAACAAAAGAAAATCCCCCAAATATGAAAAATGTCTCTTAAATCACTTAAGGACTTTAGGACACTCCCTCAACGAGCGATCTACAGCTATTGAGGATTACAAAGCAAAAAGAACAAAACTGGGTCTTCTCGATCACCCAAAGATAATCAAGTGGTTGTTCAACTAGGGGTGTGGTGCTACGGATCTTTAACTGCCGTATATTCTGCTTCTGTTATTGATCCCGCTTTGTAATTACTTCTATTTCGAACTAATGTGACATGCAAGGAACATCCGATGTCGACGACAGATAACGGAAAGGATAAACATGATCATGTACACGAGCATCGACTGTCTCTGTGTAAAATTCTGAATAGCATTTACCAGCGAATTCACCATTTTCAAATACAAGGATAATCCTCCTTGCTGAAGAACCAAATTGCTGACCAATATAAATACCATATGTAGCTGATGTCCCAATGCCATGTAATCAAATATTTAAGTCAATATGGAAACTATACTAACCTCATGTTAACAAACGTGGCATCTTAACAACCCATTTTACATTTGCACCATCCAAAATTACAGTCATTTACATTAATTATTTGCAATTATGCATTCTTGAAAAGATGTCTTTCACACAAGCAATGCAATCGCATTCTTATACGCTGGAAGCCACACCATTTCAATAAAATATTTATACTTTATTATCGTAGAACAGGTGGCACTTTTCAACTGGTTCACATTATATTTGCTATCATTTAATTTTTTATCATAATTGTGGTAACTCAATTAGCACTCTAACTGTTGTGACTGGAGCAAAAATAAGTGGTACGTTATCCCGCATTTGGTTTCCAAATTGGTGCTGGAAATGGAGCGACATGTGTGAAAGGCTCAACCGTTCTTTATTACAGCACAATTATTTCAACATCATACAGCAGCAGCTATTTTGAAAATTAGCCCCTTTGCCAAGTTCTGTTGTTAGAAATATAGTCAAAGCGTTTATTATAAGTGACGCGAGTTGCAGAAACCCTGACCTACATTCGTTAGAAAATCCAAATTATACGTAATTGCTACTATTATTTGGTGTTTTGCCCCCAAGATTTGAGACCGAAACCAAATAAAAGCATTCTAGGAGGCCAACGCAAGTGCTGCTTTCACTGATCCTCCTCAAAGACCAACAGCTAGACATTGTATTGACGAAAGATGCATTGCACATATACCCTCGTATTACAAAATGCATCTGAATAATGTATCTCTTAATATTTCCTAGGTCTCCCCTCTCTAGACTATACTTGAGTTACCGTACTCACCTATCATATTCGGGCTCATCATCATATTCTGCATTTTGATCCTCTGATACGGGAGTTGGGGATCTGTTCGAAAAGAAAAATGGTTTTAATTACATACATGTTAATAATATCACTTTTTCCTGCATTGGCCGATCGAAATCGCGACGCCCCAAATGATCCTAATTTCTTCGATTTTATAGTTTTCAGAAATGTTGGCAAAAAGTAGGGGCTGCTAAGGTTTAGCGGCCTTCATTTGGGAAATATTGAATCTACCACTGTTCTTCTCTCAAACTACACATTTTCTTTGACTTGGCACCTTTGATCTGCAATGCATGTGGTCATCAAGGCCACTAGTTTCATGTTCCAAAAATAAATTAAATAGAAATAATTCTTCTTTTTCAGAGAGTCATACAAAATGATGCGACATGCGTCTTTTAATAAACATGGTACAAGTGATATCTACTTTAACATCACCTAATAGCTCAATGCACAGAGTATTATTACTGAAACAAGTCACAAACTAGTTTTCTTATCTCTAATTTGTCACAGCGTTAGTAGTAATAAGTTAAGATTCATGCTCCCTGTATCACCCTAAAGTCGCAAGGTTTATCACGTTCACAACTTCGGTAAACAGAACCAATTTACAATGCCATTGTTCAAACGTAAAGTCGGATCATATATTTCTTTATCGTTCTACATGGTGTAAATTGGACCATTTTAATGCCTTATCAGTAACTGCGAGAGTCACAAAGGAAACTTCAGGGACAAAAATATGGGCATGCTCATTTCAGCACATGTCCATGCATAAACTAACAACTGCTATTCCTAATGTTCCGTGTTAGTACATGTAATTTCTAAATACTTAAAACTCAACCGTAAAGAAAAAAGAGAATTCAGACAACAAGGAAAACGGCATGCAAAACACACAAGGGTGCACATATACCTTAGTTTACGTTTAGAGATGGTAATTTTCTCTACATAAGCTTTATCACAGCCTTCACCGTCACTGTACAGATCTTTATCGACCGTTTTTACGGTGCTGCGCATTGACTTGTTGGATTTAGACGCGGTTGGTGGTGAACGATCACGAGGGGACCCTGGCTCTCTGACAGAAAGGAAAAAACATGGCGATGCCTCTCACACCTTTCCAACTTCATTGCGATATTAACCAACGGAGTTTCAGTACTGTACCATATTTAACTTAAATCCACGTTACGTTAAATTACGACAATTAAATTACAACATGTGCATTGTTCATCTGTAACGTCCATGGTGCAAAAGGCGATAGTTTTCTAGTTATAAAGGTTGGTAATCCATTAATTAAACAGAAATATATTTACAAGAGAAAGTGCACAAATTAGGGTGAAATATCCCAATGGCAGCAAAAGAGAGCAGGAAATAAGATGGAAGTGTAGGAATGATTACGGTACCTTTCTCTTTCAAAAGAAGTTTCCAAAATTTTGATCTCAAACCGTAATTGCTGCCACGATCAGATTTCCCACCATTGAGAATACAAGATAAAGATGTATTAATCAAATAAATCAGAACCTACTTTGAACGGTTGTGCTCTTCCTCCCACAATGCATCCGGCACTTCGTCAAAACTAGCTGAACGTCTGGCTGGTGAGGGAGAACGATCCGCGTAATCATCGTCTCGCTTTTCCTTGGTTACTTTGCGGGACTTCTTTTTCTAATAAAAAAAGTACAGAGAATTTACAACACAATGTTTTGATCGTGTTCTCATCAGTTCTCATTGATTTATTTTTACTGAAATAGACACAAAAGTAACATACTTTTTTCTTTTCAGGTGTTTTGCTACGAGGTCGGCTGTGTGTTGAGGCACGAGAGTCGGGGGTTCTACTCCGAGTGCGACTGCGGCTTCGACTACGACTGCGACTATGGCTTCTGTAACTACTCCTTCTGTCTCGACCCTAAAGTGTCGATTACGCACAGATATTTGAATCTCCATTCTACATTTGTCAAATTTAGAAATGATGCCAGCATTTGTAGTTTACTCAGAATAACATTCAGAATTTTTTTTTTCCATTTGCATGTTGTATGTAATCTGTCTGATAATACCCACCCTACTGCGGGATCTCGAACGAGTGTAGCTGCGCGACCTTGACCTTGAACGTGACCTGCTTCTCGATTCACTTCTGTATTCGCTTCTATGTTGCTGGTAATATGGACGGTTCATTCCCCTGTGATAATATCCCCTCTGGTTCCATCCTCTCCGGTAGCCAAAGCCGCGGTTGTATTGACCTGGATGATAACCGTTTCTTAGTGGGGAAAGCGGCCGACCGTCTTTGCGGTACTTCTCGGCAGCTGCAAACACCCAAACCCATCAAATCGTTAATTTTAAAATTAAAGATTATGTTTCCTTTCCAAAATCTGGCCTCAAGAGGCATAAATTCCTTCCTTTGCAGCTGCAATCGGGCGTTCACTTCTCTCCCCATTACACAACAAAGTCACGCACAAATATACTAAAACTGCACAAAAGCTACGTATTAGAAAGTCAGGCGTGCAACTAAGAAATTGCTCTATAATCTAAGTTACTTTCACAAAATTAGTAGTTTCTAAAAGTATAGTCGCGGGATATACAAAGGACAAGGTTCTGAGTGGGAGGGTGATAATAGAATGTGTACGTGCCGTTGATGACAATTACTTAATCTGGTGCGAAATGTACTTATGCTGGTTTGGTGAAGGATAAAAGGGTGTACTGGACAGCAACGATTTGCATGCACTTGTTCAGTAAGACTTGAAAAATTGGAAATAGACTGAAATCAAAGCCTGCATGGTAGTGAATGTGACCATACACTGGGTATCATGGGTAATTTGGTACCATGCCTTCTTGGGGCATCTTGGAATATATTAGTTACAAGCCACCATGACCTGGTAAATCCTGTACTAAATAATGGATATCTATGTGTTAAGCACACCACACCAATTCTGAGGAACTGTGCAACATGACGAGTCAGTAAAGTGGTCTTTGTCTCCTGATAATTTAGCGTAAAGGAATATGAATTTTGATCGACAAAATACGGCTAAACTAAGCTGAAATGTCAAAAGAAAAAGCAATGATGAAATTTTAGTGGTTGTCCTCGTAAGTTGTCGACCCCAGTCATGTCACCAAAATCACCACATAACAAGCACACCAGAAAATTGAGCCAGTGCAGGTGTATTTCCATCACGAAAATGCAAAGTTTCCTAAAAACTTAAAACTCATGATTCAAAGTCTCCAAATGATCTGGCTGCACTAACCCAAATAATAGAGAAATTGTGTTAAATTTTAGAAAAGGACATTACAAAGTTACACGCATTAGCATTAGATGTGTACAATTTTCATTGACTTCTTACCATATCCGCGATTATTGTAATAGCCATTAATATCGAGGCCTGTAAATGAGGAAATCAGTACATGTGTTATATTTCAAAACAAACATTTCAACGATCATTGAAATTATCGACGCAGACTGTACTTTCAATCATATGTGATCTGTCCACGATTAACCTTTAGAATAAACACAAAATATTTACCTTTCTGTCTAGCTTTCCGCAAGTCTTTAAACCAAGATATAGTAATTCTATCACCCAAAACATCTGTATTGTCGTATCTGTAAGAACAGGTGTTAAGACTACATTCCAATAGTTATAAAATTACTAATACGATATCAAATCAAATGCTTGTCAGTTTCTGTATGCCTAACGTGTTTCAATATAATTATATCTTGCACATTGATATCTTTTGTAAAGACACCGAAATACTGCTTTGTTGTTAGCAATACAGCTTTCAATATCCGGCTACAATATATCGTAATATTTTGCCGCAGTAACTTGTATTATTCAGGTCCTTTTCGAAACACACATTAAGCATACACAAAGTGACATGCCCATCGGCATGGTGGTCTTGGGTATGACCCAGAACTTTGTACATGCATTTTCATGTTAAACAATAGCCAACAAAACATTAAATATTAATTAATTATTTGAACTTACTCTAGGGCAACCTTAAATCGGCTTCGAGTTTAGAAACCCAATCACAAAAATGAAAATCCTTTTTCTGGTATATTTGCCGGACACATTTTGTATGTATCAAGTCAAATGATAAAACACTGAAAGTTTGAAACACTGTTTAATTGAATGTCGTCATCAGATAATAGATAAAAGAGTCGGCATCCAGCATGTGTATGTAGTATTCAGTGTATCAATTCTCTTTCTTCATTAATCGCATTTTACTGACACCTTGTGTGCATCAGTCTCGAGAAAAATTGTGGAGAGTTATCACTGATAAATGGAAACAAATTCTAAGCACTGAAGTCAGAAATCAATATGCTCGTGGTTTGGTCAATGTCAAATTTATAAATGATTTAATATTGATCGGCTTGTCACAGTGAAAGCTTGCATTCTTGCCTTCAAAAATCAACGTCCAGGTAAATAATGTCAAAATCAAATTACAACTGAGAAGAAAGAAAAACTGCAAAGACACCCGAGTTTAGTCTGCAAATATGAACACAGCACACGCAAATATTCGGTGAAAACGAGCAATATTTTTATTGAATTTTATAATGGACTTACTTGTTTAATATATCTTTTGCTATCTCCTTTGACTCGAATCGCAGGGCAACAAACAATTTACCATATTGTTCAGACTCTTTGAAAAACTCAACGGTGCAACCGTTCCCACCAGCTTCTTGATCAAAGAATTGTCTGAAAGAGATAAATGACATTTTACTGCTATCTTTCACGTAAATGTATGATACAAGGACACAACGCACCTCGACACACTGTTTACAATAAAGGATGCGTTGGCACATTCAGTAGACACTGTGCGGAATCAAACACTGCGAAGCGTAAATTTATCTTATTACCAGAAGCCCTGTCGAGAAGGTTTGTATGTTTACACATATGACACTCAAAGTCTGTATCCAACGTAGATTCTATTGCCAAAGACACTTAACGTTTTGTCTCATGTCTCGTGTATCTAATTTTCACGCAGCTAAGCACGAAGCTGCACTGGAGGCCACCCCTGTGGAAACACCAGTGTTTGGGATAGGAGTCAATTCCTTAGGCAGAGACCTGTGGAATTTGCTTTATTAAATCAGGTCAATGCCATGCATGCAGAGAGAATTGACTTTAAGTGGTGGAAAATGGTAACCCTCATGTTCCCTTGGCTTTTTTTTTTGACTTGCTCCAAAAACATTTCAAACTCTGAAATGCATTCCATATGCGCAGGTGATGGACAGACTCTTTAATTTCAAATTGCATGGTGACAAGGTGATTGCTTGAAAAGTTCACCTAAATGTTCAGCATGGCATTTTATTTATGTCTGCTCTTACAAGCTAAAAAATCTAAATTTAACACAGCATCACATTTTTCAAGCTGGAGGAAGTAAATACGTATTTCTACTGGGATAAGGAAACTAACATTCTATAATTACGACTAAGTGCTACGTAGCCTTCGATAAAAATCTACCCGCACAAGTTATTTTCTTGCAACAGCTGGTTGAAAAAGCACAATCAATTGTGTTAATTTTAGATTATGAATTTGGTACCCGCGCTTTTGTGCTTTGCTTTCTTTTCTGTTCGACTGAAGAGCACAAGTTAGACAAACCTTTGGATTTTGATTCAGCAAAGAACATGCATTGTTGCCATTGATATTTGTAAAAATTCCATTTTAGGAACAGAGGAAATACATGAACACAAGAACATCGGGTTTTAAACAGTAATAACTTGCCTTCCGAGCCTAATATATACTATCACATCGCATAATTCTGGGCCTTGTGTGATACCAAATACACCCCCGATATTTCCAGACATTGCACCAGAAAGAAATACACATGCGGCGACATACCAGGAACGTTGGAGGATAAACCGTGTTCACATCGTCAAATATGACACAAACGATGAAAATCATGTTCAATATTCGGCGAAGTCATGGAGATAAAAGGAAAAATTCCAATTTTTGGATGTGCTACTTTTATTTAAATTTGAGATGATTCATATATGATGATGTGAACATGCAGAAACTTAACGTCTAGCGAGTAAACCTTTTATCTCAGTCCATGCTTCTTTCTTCTTACCATATACTAGAAGCATGTTGAGAAGACACCAGATCTACCGAGATCCAATAACAACAAGGAACGAGCACAGAAAATATAACAAATACGCCATGCCGAGTGTTCAATTACCTTATTTTCTGAATGTCCTGCTTCGTTGAGAAACCACGCATAAAAAGCGTGTCTATACTTGGTGTAACAACCATCTGTGAAGCCATTTTTGTCCACTAGTGTTAAATTAATGCAAAGAAGTTTTGCTCCTTACAAAGTCGACCAGTTGAAACGTGACCGACCAACCACGTGGTGGAAATTCTTAGAAGTTTCAATCTATTTTACCATCTAACAAACGTAGTACATCTCTGTCCCTGCAGCAGGAGTAACCTTCACTGACATATACTTCCTATTGCATAGTCGTGCACAGAAAACCTTTGATAAGAAATTCCAGCATACAGGTAAGGCAGGTGGTTTCTTTATACTGTCGAGATCAATAGCTTTCTTTCGTCAAACCGCTGGCTCCATTTGCCTCTGAACAGAAAGCATTTAGTGCCTCGACAAATGCGCGACAGGTAGATTAATGCTATTTGATAAGACAATCTACAAACATACACACAGTACCAGAGCCACATTCGTGTTAGCTGTTATCGATTGTCAAATGATGAAGTGACACGCTTCTCCAAGCAAGCGCAAATGGGGGTGGGGCCAAAGTCGTCTGACCTCAATGTGAAAATTCGCTTTCAAATGTGTATATTTTTTGCGTTTTTCAGAGATAATTTACCCCAAATTTCATACCAAAATGGGCTCTGGACAGTTGCCCTCCACCTTGCACCTACCGTATGTCATCTACGTTTGTATTAGCCCTAAAACCTCTGATAAAAATGCAATGTTGGCTCGGCTCCACGAAATGCAATGGATTCATCGTTCAGATTGCGCATGCGTGAACGGAAATAACTGCAGGCGTGCAAGGAAGCTCAACATCACTGACTAATTGATCTACTATGCCATCACGAATAAAGATGTAATTGGAGAGATGAGGCAACAACACGTTGGAAACTAATTTAGCTGTCTTAATGTTTGATACATTTGATTAAAAATGAATCTTTAAAGAAAAAAAAAAAGATTTGATGAATTCCTATGGTTTTTATGGATAAAAGTCAAATTTGGCCGTAAGGTTAAGGGAGGGGTCCATTTTTTCTGGAGGGGCCCACTTGTTTAAAAGGTCCAAAAGCTGTTATACATCTTTCATTTTGGCTTGGTACGGCAAGGCATTTCCATATTCAAAATGAGGTCTCATCAATACATTATAAAGTTTCAGGAGCATGTCTCCATCTGGATAAGTGTATGATCTTCTTGCTGGTCTCATTATGTTGTTAGCTCTCTTTATTTTTTTTCATACACAAGATCCTCAAATTTCAGCTGTCTATTATTATTCCAATGTCCTTTTTTGTTCAACATTCTTTGCACAGTTTCATTTATATTTAAAGTTGTGTTGGCTTCCTCATTATTTTATTGATTGACATATATTTACACATTAATCTGGGTTAAATTTCTTTGTAAATTAAAGTAGTAGTACTCACCGTATCGCCTCAAGATCAGTGGCCAGTCTGAATCCTTTGAAGAAAAGAGCGCGCTCACTCGGTGGAACCAAATACAGGGGGTTGATCATCCTTGTACTGGCAGCAGGTCCCGGTCTCATGACCATCCGGTATGTTGGGGGCAGTGGCTCTCGGTAAGCACTGGGTATCTCCTTTTCCGTACTGGTCATGCTTCTGTAGGAAGCGTAGGTCACCTTTCTTTGAGTTCTTGGGGTGGGGAGTTCCACGTCGCTTTCATCAGTTGGACTATCGGGACTATTTTCATTATCCTATCGACAGTTAATTTTAATTGCATAAGAAATAAAATAAAAACGTTTGAATGCAGTGGTGAATCAACCAGGTTGCGAGGGATTCCAAGCCTAATATTCGATAAATTTTCCCAGAAAATCTACCTGAAATTTAGAATATTGGATCTGATCATGGGACAGAACCTGCGCCCCCTTAATCTGTCATTGGTAATGAAATTGATGGCGTAGTGTTGCAGCCATAGGTGTTTAAAAATACAAAACGATGTAGGTTAAAAGATCTACCTCCAGAATTTTTCAGACATTTTTAAAGTTGCAAATTAAATTTTTATTAAAGCTGACAAAATATATTTTCACAAACATTGTCCTTTAATTTGCGATTAGCGTGAGTATACTTCACGACTTTAACAAATTGACTATTTCAATTTCATAGGATAATTACATTGAACACCTGTGAAATACGCAAATCAAATTTAACGCGTGATAACATAGATATTTTTATTTTTTTAAATGCACTTTTATTGTCTAGCAAAAGCATACCTTCATTGACAAATATCTTGTTTGCTGCTTCTTTTTGGAATCAGAATCAGTCGTCACCGACACACTTAACATTTCAGTCAAAATATTTCCCCTAACACCTCATTTAAGGTTGAATAACGGATTTAGATATTAGAAAAATTATAATGTACATTCATAAATTAACTCTTCTGTGGCTAACACGTGGATTTATTTCCGTTACCAAGCAACTGCGGGGATGACAATCAGAATCATGACTTTAGTATCAGGTTTCGGGAAAGAAGAGCGGACACGAAACGCAATTTAAGGTTGCTGTACCCACTTGACAGAATCATCGCGAATGAAATAAATTATAGTGCAAATTGTAGACAATGATAAT
>JBCAUG010251345.1:0-18405 GCA_038406175.1 Haplosyllis leylae
AATCTTGGAGATTTCACCAAAAAATATTTCCATTTAAATAGCCCAGCTGTTTACAACAGCTCTGCTAAAAATTCAAAATAAAAAAAAAATTCAGGAGAGGTACTCATCAGGGGGGGGTTACCCAGTCTGAGTCACCCCTGGCTGAGTACCCCTGCAGCTGAGTACCCCCTGCCAGCCCCTGGCTGAGTACACCCCCTGACTGAGTACCCCCAGCTGAGTACCCTCCCCCAGCTGTGGGACTGAGTACCCCTCCAGATGTGGGACTGAGTACCCCTCCTGGGCAGATCCCCCTTGACAGACCCCTTGGCTGCATGTATGATCTGAGTATCCCCCCCCCCCCATTTAACGGACACACACCTGTGAAAACATAACCTCCCGTCGTACTACATACACGGGCGGTACACCTTTTCATAGTTTTGACCTCCAAGGGATGTTGCTGCTAACATAATGGGATGTGAAGCAGTTCGAACTTTAGTTTTCTCCTTATCACCTCAGAATGGCATCGAAAAGGTTATGTCCAGTTCATAGTACTACTTGAGGCTAAGGAAAGAAGCAGTAGGTGTAAATAATAATTACATTCCTGCCTGTGTTTATTCTCGGTGTTGAGTAATGCAAATCATTTCCTTACTACTACTACTTCGATTTTTACGTCACTAGAATCGTCGCAAGATATTTGTGATGGATTTTTTATCAGCAGCGACCAATGTGAGTTGTATTAGTGTCAAAAGTGAATTTATAAATATTTTGTAGCATGTAATTTTCCAGATTATGGAACTTTGCAAAAATTACCGTTTATCCCTCATTCCAGGCGATAGTTTCATTGAGGAAAGGAAGGGGAGGGGGTGCTGCACCTAAAATATCATACAAGGTTATCGTGCTAATTTGTGGAAGGTAGATGGAAAAGTATTTGTATCGATGGGTTTTTTGTCACTGTTTTCAAGTGTACCAATAATCAATCCTCACTTTCTTAGGAATTTTTCTCTGAGAAGATCTACTTTTGCCTTTAGCCCATTTGGCAAACGTATTAGTGAACTCACAACCAAATATTGTCCCGGTAGGAAATTGTTGATTGCTTGGCGAAAGGCGCAGGTTTCAGAATTTTGAGCAATTGGAATTAAATGTAAGATAATGGCTGCAAGAGAATGATTTTGATCCATTAGCTCAGTTGTAATTAAATAGAAAAAGCACTTCTTCTAATGTATCCTCTTGGCAGAAGTAGTTTTTTTAGCATAAATTTTGACCCCAGACTTTTCTGTCAAATGGTTGATTGTTATGGACGGCTTTGAGAAGACTCGTCACTTGTCTAAACTAATATCAAGTACATTCTTATTTTTAGAAAAGATGTGTTTTTAATGTTGACCATAATAATAATAATAATAGAAGATTACAAAAAATTCTTGGTCTACACGAACGTAAATATTTATTTGGAGTTATTGAAATGGGTGACAAACATGTTCCAATTTCCACGAGCAAACTTCATGTCCAAAAATATATTGTGGGAAGTCTTCATAGAACTATTTCATAAATTCTCTCAGCAGGTGGTTTTGAGTGGGCTGCTTGAAACCTGCAATTTATCTGGAGCATTCCAGTCATGTTCGTAGACCTCCGGCTCCGTGCCTTTTCCTGAGTCTCATGGAGTCTTACCTTTGTTCTTTTGTGCAAATAATCCAGTTCGTCTTGATGTAGTTCGGCGATGCAGAGCGTATGGAACTGAGTGGTGCCGATGAATGCTAAAGGTTCTCATGACTCCCCGGGGGAAGGAGTGCACAGAGTGGGTGGTTTGTCCCGATATCTCCCGGTATTGAGGTGTCGTCTGCAGCTTTTTCTGTTTCTTTTTTCTTCGCAAAAAACGTTCAGATAAGGTGCTAAGCGTTTTAAGGGTGTAATTATGAAGTGCTCGGGAAGTAATAACGATGAAACATAAGAATAATTTTGAAAGGAAAAGTTTCAAACAAAAGATCGTCACAATGTACCGTTCAACGATAGAACATTAACCGGCAGTCCTTGTGTTTGTCTTGAAAAAGGTTGATGAGAAACAAACTAAAATCTGAGAAAGAAATTTTGAAATAAATGTGACGGAACAGAATCTAACGGAAGTTGCAACAATCGCAAATCATCCTAATCCCTTTGCTGGTCAGTGCCGTGCTTGAGACGTTGACGGCAGTATTTTACTGGTGACATGGCCACACACCGAGCAAAGAGTATTTATTGTAAATAGGATTAAGTGCCGTCCATTACTTGAGTACAGCTTTCAGAACGAGGTTAATAAGAGGTTAACGGTGACTAAGTACGACATTAGTAGCCGGAGACCAACACTTACATGTATCAATACGAATATTAAATTCTTCCATTATTAGCAGATATTGAACATTTTAGTTTTCAGTGAAACAATTGCAGATGTTTCCGAAATAAAGATCTGTTAATGGAGTTAATAGTTCCTTTTATGACAGTTTTGTTAACAGTTACAAGCGAGATTTTTCCTTTTACTTAAAGCTGCATAAATATACCACACGACGAAATTGAAACAACATGTAAAAGGTAGAAGCCTAACATGTACGAATCAAAAATATGGAATCAACATTATTTTGTCACAAAGGGAAGTTGCATTTAATTACAGATTTCCATTTCCTTGAAAGCCTACCAGAGGCATGGAGCTCTCTTATATTGGCCTTGGGTTGTTTGGCCGGAAGCAAAGAAGTTGTAAATAGGATTCCTAATACACTGAAATCAATGTTAGTTCTGTCTTTAATCTCCTTGTATGGTTTCCGAAATGAGTTTAGGAAATTGTCGTGTAATTCTTATTTTGTTTTATTGATAAAATCCAAACATAATATTCCTTCTGGCTAGCGTTTATACAACATGTAACTGGGAAATACGTAGTTTTTGCAGTAATTGGCGTTCGCATTAGATGGCCAATGTTAGGGAACTACCTGCTCGAGGAGGAAAAAACACACTATCACAGTGCTAAAATTTAAGACGTAGATGACAAGAACCTGGCTGATTGAACCGAAGTGCAGAGAATTCCACCGCAGCCAGTAGATGTGGAGCATCATTGATGCAGAGAGGAGGTTGGATTGCATAACCCAGTTCCCGATCGTATTGTTAAAGGAACAGATCTAACTTTGCAAAAATCACACACAATCTGTGAGGTCTGTTTGTGACTGGACTGTTTCTATATTTCTTTCCTAATTTAGTTTTTACCGAGGTTAGTTACCAAATATTTCCTTCACGAAATTTACAAATAACAGTTGACATTTGTGTTTTGATCATGATCTTTGAATGATAGTAAAGACTTAAATGGATAATAAATACACTTTCCACATAACCGTTAATCCTGGTACTCAAATATGACCTGGACATGTCTGAAGTTCAGGTAGATATGAACAAAATGGTGATGTGCCCCAATGGACAGAGAAAGACATAACCAACTCCCATATGCCGAAAAGAAGAATGCTGTCAATAATCACAATCAAGTATTTTGAAAGTACACCTTGTCATAATTGTTATGCAGTTGTGTACCTGCACATACTGTGATAGAGACAGTTATGTGATTTCATTATAACTTAGCAATCAATTTTGCTGATGGTGATTAAACAATTCGTGTCCCGTGTTATTGTTAATATATTGAACATGACCCCCGTCCCGTCATCCCAAAGGGAGCCTTGTTAATCAGTATACGTAATGGATATCAATAAACTTCCGACTAAAAGCCGTTCAAGTGTCATTGATCTGGATCAAACGAAGCGGAATCGTCCGGACAGCATTAAATTGCCTTGTCAGATGTGAGAGGACGAAGTTCCATTAAGAGAATGAAAATAGTTTGCTCCCATTAATCTGAAGCAAGTCTGGCCATAATTTTATTTGTGCAACTCATTTACAAATGGTCCAGTCACTTTCATTTTCTAACATTGTCTTCCAGTGTTCTGCTAGGCAATATTTTTACAGATAATTGCAGTTATTCATGCTGGAAACGTTTTTTCCTGAGGGAATTTTAAGTTCTTTCGTTATGCAAATTTGATGATAGCACGGACTGCAGATGAAATTGCTATGTCAGCAGTGTCGAGGCTGGATCTACTTTGTACTACAGCTGGTATTATAAGCAAGCTAATAGTGAGAGAGTGTGGTCGGATTTCCGTTTAATTTCATCGATGGCACGTCTCTTCAAGCTCTACCTCTCAGACTAATGGCGACATGACCTTAATTAACTGTAATGGATCTAAGATTGTTGAAGCAGTAAATTAGCTGCAGCCTTTGACCAAACATATTCAGTGTCATCTGACAATGGCAAGCATAATTCGGTACTGAATAAATGTCCTCGAAAATCCATACTTCAGCACTGCTGAAGTGTAGAGTTTCAGATTTGAATAGCAGGAACCATAGTCGTGATATGCACGTCATTGCTGCCATCATCGATATTGCTACCATTGTTTTCCTGTAGACAAGCGTTCTGACTGAAGTGATGGATTGGAAACGTCTAAGAGGCAAACAAACGTGCATGGGGATCTACAGGATGTCAGACATTTTAAGCCGGTATTAGTGTACCTACTGATGTCAAAGAAGAATTTTGGAATTGTCTTCCTTTAGTGTCAAATGTGAGGACGTAGACAACAGACGAAACATTCGCACAACACAGACATGGACCCGTAATTGCAAAACCTTAAATTTGAGGGGGATTTCCCACCACATCATTTGTAGCGATGCTAGGTTATTTTTAGTGGTACAAATTGTGTAGACTTGCCTATCCTATTGATTTGATGGAACAGATTGTAGTTCTTGAATGTGGAATCTCAATAAGTCGTGCAAGGGAAATTATGCGTAGTAATGTGGAAAACGGATATTATTTTATCACGAAGCTGTCTAATTCCATGAAATATGACAAAACATTCCCGCGAAATCACATTTGAGACAAAACATTTCCATATAACAGACAATGTTTAGCGGAATGTCAATATTAGGCTCCTTCTGAGCTGTTATCATGCTGTGAGTTTCCCTTCTCAGGTTAATAGAAATGTGACCCTGATAAAGTAAAGGAAACTATTTGTACATACAAAGAGTTCTATTTTGGGTAGAAAATAGCTCGTTCCTTTTGAACATGATAGTTACAATCTGACAGCACAGATCGTTGGTGTCGATGTTTCGTCTCTAATTAGGAACCACCATAACGGTAGCGTTTCTTGAATCTTTATGCTACATAGCAATTTCTTTTATTTGACTCGAAGTGAAGTACTTTCAGGAACCAGTTTTGACTGGCTTTGCTCGGAAAGCAATGAATCCCCCCCACCCCCACCTGGCTGGGTTGGTAGATAACCTACCCCGACACCTAGAAGAACCAGACAGGAAGGACCAGTCTTCGGGCAGGGCTTGCCACAACCAACCCCCTCCCCCCAACCTCCCCCCCACCCTTCGCCTGGCCAGGTAGGTAGGTTACCTACCCCCATCCCTGGAAGAACCAGACAGGTAGGACTGATGGAAGGACCAGTCAGGAAGGAGGGCCTGCCACAATCTGCCCCCCTCCCCCCACCAGCTAGACCTGGTTTATTATGATCAGCAAGTCTAGAATGGCCAGTAAAGAAAAATGAGGGATGAGGGGGCGCTGATTGGTATTGCCTCGTAATCTTAGTGTCAGGCTGTCTTGTTTATATTAATTATATTAATTTCAGCTGACCTTTCCCCATTGATATTGAGTTATTCAACCAAAATGAATGTCATAGATACATCCTTTGATAAAAAATACTATACGAGTAACACAAGCAGAAATTATCATCTGTTTGATTCCAGTTGTTCATACATGGGGCAGCCTCAGTTTATGACAGTGAAGGGAACGGTGGGCAATCAAAAAAAATAAACATTATCGTCAAAATACAGAAGGCCATGATGAAGCCTATAAATTCCTCATGGAGAATCACTGATGATCTTTATTACGATAGTATATCATTCAGGAAAATACTAAGAGCATGTTTCGGAAAAGAAAAGAAAAGAAATATGTAACAATAATATATGTGACTAGATGCCGAGTTCAGTATTATTGATGACCCAATTACCATGCACTGTGAGGCTTGGATGCCATGGTAACCATGCAGTAAAGTGATTATGATATTTTTGGTTGGGATTCAGGCATATTGTTATTTATTGCACACGGAAGGTCTCGCTGCATGTATTGCCGCAATCTTTATGAGCAAGTGTTGGGCCAGGCTACATTTTTGTCTTCAGCGAAAATTCATAAATAAAATTCATGTATTTAAGAGTTAAGATGTTCCATCCAAGCATTCAAGGGATAGATTCTGGTAATAGAGAATGCACATTTCTAACCAAAATCATATTCCACGCTCGCATAGACTTGAGTATTGCAGTACAATTGCCAAAATGGTAGCCCATGGAAAACATCTGGGCTCAGTTTTTGTATTGATCTCGACTATATTTGTGTCTGAAGACTCAAATTTTATGAAGGTCTCAATACGGCTGACCAGACTTAGCCAAATTCTTGAAATGGAGAATGTTCTTGAGATTTGAAGGTAATGTTTAGTCAAAATGTCCCAAGAAGTGTGGAAAGAAAGGTCAAGCTAAAAACAGCTGCAATAAGCTGGACGACCAAGACAGCGATCTCAGGTATCAATACGGAAACCGAGCAATTACATTTGAGCTTTGTGCTTAGATCCAATCCTTATCAAACATGATTGAGCTTGAACATAATCTTTGATTGGTTTGAACATTCCCATGCCATATTTAGCTCAGGCGCCCAATACCAGGTACGATTATACTGAACATTTGCATTCATCACGCTAGAGTAATGTAACCTTGCGGCCCGTGTTGCATGACTCAACGTTATTATTCAGGTTAAATGTGTAGGCTTTTCCAGTATCATGGATCCATGCAGCTCAACTCAACTCGCTTCCATGCCAATGTTGGGTCAATAATGCTACTCACTGACTTCTTGGATAAAGCCTCTTTTATGGGTCACTTTTAAACCATCGCTACAGATAACGACTTCATGGAAGGAACGTTGTCGATGGTAGTGTATCACCCTGTTTTGTCGGGAAAGCTTTAATTGGTGATAAAAAATGTCGGAAAAAATAAAGAATAATAGTGGAAAATCCAGGTCGAGTGTTTGGTGGCTGGGCAATGAGTCACCATATTTCTGGAATTTGCATTTTTAGCCTTGTAATTTTTGATAAATTACAGGGACCTGAACTGTCTGTTATTGTTCAGAATCGCAATCGGCCATGTGCCACCTGTGACGTTTATTTACTCCCTTTGTTTTAATTCTTGAAGAGGTAACGTCGATGTTAATCTGAAACTGAAAATGTAATAGCAATGATCAGTAACACCATCCGACTATTCATTCCTCTTTGCCAGACCCCCAAGCAAAAACTGTTCATTCAAGTGGATCACTTGAACCGAACTAGGCAAATCAAATTGGCCCCTTTGAAGCACATTTAATAAATACATTGCGCTCTTCCGCGGATGCTGGACGGTAGTGGCTACAGATAAAGTCTCATGTGGTATGATTTTTGTTCCCCACATGCAGGTATTTTTTATGAACGGGAAGGCAAGGCTTGAGACTGCTTTGTTGTGGATGGTGATAATGGTCTGTTTTTATCATGCTGGACCATGGAAAAGATAAATGACATTCCTGCAGATAAGTGACTGGTTGTAATAAGTGAAGCCGCCAGGCCGTGTGAAAGCTACGACGCAAAATTGAGTTTTCTTTATGAAATTATTTCCGGAATATCCCGCGGAAATTGTGCTAAATGTTACTTGAATGAAGATCAGAAGAAAAGAACATCATCCAGTCCTTTTTTGTTGTTGACTACAAAGTATTCGACATTTTTTTCCGCAATTCAGCTGTCACGTTCGTTCATTTGGTGCTTTCACAGATATATTGATTTAGCTTACGTAACGGTAATACGGGATTCATGCAGACATCCTGGCTTGAATTATGGAAATCCAAGAGAGATAATCCGCTTCAAAGCCATTTGATAATGTTCATGTCTAAATCTGGTGCACTTTCAAACCTGGTTAAATTTACATTCTACTTGATGTCCTTGGTTTGGAAAATGTCACTGGGACTACAGATTGTTTCATAATGTTTCAGTATTCTTTTGACATGTTTCCCTCTGTTGTTCGTTTTTAAGTCACTTGTATTTTCACTGTCGGAAGTGGTATTACCATCACGAAACGTCGTCATGGTGATTTTGAACGTTGATATTAACAAACGATGACTGGTTTCAAAACAGTGGCTTCTTGGTGCCTGTTGCCTTTGGCAATTCCAAAGTTTTCCATTTGTTTCATGGGCACTTTTTATAAAACTACGTCTAGCTTTATAAGAAGTAGCATGCTTCGTAGAATGAAGAAAATCAATATAGAAATTGTATTAAATGTTCCGTGATAAATTCAACTGCGACAGTTTATCACGTCGCTCACAGACATCTTGAAATTCGTTTATTTCCTTCAGCTCGACAGAGCAATTACCGTTCTACTGAGGAGACTCAATATTTGCATTCAGCACACTTAATTAAATGGAGATTAAAGTTATGAAAAGAAATTAAGAATTTTGCAAAGACAAGATTTGATGACAAGTATGAAAATACTAAGATCTTTAGCAGAAAGACGCGATCATGTTACTGAGATTTAAAAGAAAGAAAGATGTGGATTTAATTGTGGCTGCAAGAGGATGACACTATTCAGTAGCATTTTTGCAAATAGCCTTCCTCGAACAAGTTAATGTCCTGAATTCCTGAATCACTATAAAACCCCCATGGATAACAAGTTCCCTCCATGCAGTCAGTTTTGTTTGATACTATCTGATGTAAAGATCCTTATTATTTACTCCCTTCTTTCATTTATTTAATTTCAGTGACATTTTTGATGCCATGTTCCCGGTGAATCGTCACGGTGGTGAAACTATTATCCAGCAGGGTAAGTACTAAAATTTCAACAGATCGCTCAATATTTTAAAACCATTTGGCAACAATATGTAGACGTCGTATTACTTAATACTGCACTCGCTGAGTAAACTACACTATGATTTATTTTCATTTTCATTTCAGGCGACGAAGGAGACAATTTCTATGTGATAGACCAGGGAGAAGTAGATGTAAGTTTATTATGCGGGTTAATAAGCTATTCGCCAGTTATTGAAAGAAAACTATTTTTTTCAAGATTATCATCAGTATCTGGACCACTAACGATAGGCAAGGTTATTTGATGTATGAGATAATAACTACTGGAACAGTACACTTAATGCAATGGATACATGTTACAATATTGTGGTGAATCTTCAAACCAAAAAGAACCCAGAAAAACAACTGAATTACAACCAAGATTTGGGAGACTATCATCCCAGTTTTGCTGAATCGGGAGTTTGTTATTGCAGTAAATCGATAAGAAAGTGAAACCAGAAAGTGAAGATGAGTAAGTTAGTAAAGCGTTATCAATAGGTTCGTTTGGGACACATCAATGCGATCCATTGAAGCCACTGAAGGAATTTACCCTGAGTTCATTCCAAGTACGGAACATATCAGGACTTTCTTACCAGAAGGCGAATAATCTGTTGACATTGAGAACTCGTAAATGGCAATCCAGAAAAGAAGAAACAGAAATCTATATAGTGTTGGTCTTATTTCCTTCATATATATTGCTACAAGATCAGAGTGGGCACAGTATTCACTGTTAAGTTTGTTGAGTCCACTGGTCTATTATGTTGTTGTTTCCGACTGAGAGATTGAAAAGGCGGGGAGAGATAATGTAGGGAATTGGCCAAATATAGTTCTCGAGAGAAACTGCAGGAGTTGCTACCCAGCACCGACTTTTACGATAAAGAAAGGTTCCTGGCCTAGGAATTCATCATGTGAAGACATGTGGGTCAATTATTTGGACCTTTAAGTCCATTTACAGTAATCTAAGTCCATTTACTAATTGAATATGTGAAAAGTCAATAGAATTGGTCGATTAGTGGGATACTTCATGTTGCGGATGATTCTCAGAATCTGGCCAGGCCATCGTTTAACATCATAGTACCGTATCGTACCGTACCGTACATATGAATACATACTTCGTGAGATAGAGAAACAGCTGTTCAAGACTGTTGGTACTGGCTGACCGGAAACCTAAATTTGCAATGGTGATTCGGTATTTGTACATCACCCAGTAAAATTTTGAAGTACCTTTATCATGCAAAATCAAAGTGATAGAATCAAGTCTATTATTGAAAACCGTAAATCCATTAAACCAGATGTAAACAAATATTTTAGAATACTTAAGAATCCATGATCGTTGTATCGTGCGAATTAATCATTTTGATTGTTCTTTTGTTCACTGCATTACTTATTCTGGAAGACGCGAAGCACAAAGTGAACCTTAAGCGACCCCGTTTGCAGATTTGGAGCGGACCATATTCTAAAGCAACCTCACTCAGCTTCATCCATCATTTCATTCCTTGCAATAGTGGCAAAGATGTAGCCTTCTGCTCCCGCCAACGCGCTGTGGGAATATCAAATAGGTCCTGTGTCTTTAAGGTTGGTCCATTAGCACAAGCAAGATGACAGTGCAAATTCATGCGCGAGATGGTGACCTGTGAACATGTGATAATATGGAATCTTAGTAAATAATGTGATAGGAATACAAAGATGAAAGCTTAGGCTACCACAAATTTCCAACAATGCCTTGAGGTGGAACCATATTACGTTCGATGACGAGGTCGTTGGTTTATGTCACCACACAATGACCACTTAAATCTGCTTAGAATTATCTGCCATTATTATTTATCAACATGGATGCTCAAGCTTCAATGAATTCATGACCATATCCGCACTGTGATCACTTGAATCTTTTTTTAGAATTGTCTGCCGTTATTTTGTCAACATGGATGCTCAAGCTTCAATGAATTCATGATCATATCCACACTATGACCACTTGAATCTTTTTAGAATTGTCTGCCGTTATTTTATCAACATGGATGCTCGGGCTTCAATGAATTTATGACCAAGTGGAATTATTGTACCTAATACCTCCTTAAATGTATTGCTTCTCGAAATAACATGAAAGAATAATCCCTCTTGTCCATCAGATGTACAGGTGCGGCGGTTCAGATGACACACCTGAATGCTGGTCCTGGTCTTAAAATGCGAATGTTATTTATAGAAACTAGGAGGAAGCAGTAGATAATTTCACACTAAGCCAATACAGCTTTTCTGCATTTACACTTGTTTTTTCTCTCACGGATAAAAGGAAAGCACGAATCAGTGATATCATTGGCATTATTCTATTTAAGAAGAAGTGATGCTGTGATTCAGCCAGGTAATTTGTGATCACAGGGAGTATAAATAACCTACAAGGGAAGGAACAAAGATTGAGAAGTTGATGAAAGTGATGGAGAGCTTTATGTTTGTAGCGTAATCGAGGCAAACTGCCTGTACTTGATAGAATGCAAAGACCCTATTAAGAACTGTGGGCTGAATATTGAAATAACAACAACTAAGACCAGAAAATTGTAGAATGTCGTGTCGCAAGAACTGGTCTCTAAATGCGAAATGAATGTTTCTTTATGTAATTGTTCCTTATCTAACTCAGGGCTGTGTTCTATTTTGATAACAATCAATAATTAATGGCTATGTCCAGGTTATTGTTGGCACAAGAACAATCAGAATGATTCCAAATGGGGGCTTATAAGCAGGAATATGGTCCGTTGAAAGCGAGTCCTTGATCTAAATTTACTCCGACCGCTGACCTTGCCCTTGATGCCCCTTGTGTCAGAAGTTAATTTTAGTCACAAATATAAATCAACTGGTGGATCAAATCATGCAAGTCTGCTTTTGAAAATGCTGGATTGTCTTCATGTCAAGTTGTAGCAAAAAATAAAGCTACATTGAAATGGTGATTGTTATTTTTGAGCGCTTGACCATGATCATGAAAATAAGCACAGATGAATTTTCAACGTCCTTAAACATTGGAAACCAACAATAAATTACTTTGCAGTCAATCAGTTATATTTGGGTGGTATATAACAAAAGAGCATCGCTGGTACAAACCATAAACACACAGTTGCTATATTTGGAATTAACTTTGAGTTGTGTCAAGCGAGTACAAGTAAATGAAAGCCTCTTTATCCCAACAGCCTTCGTAAGGTCGCTCGCGTTGATGAAAGGAAGCATGTAGGATTTCTTTGCTTCTCTGAATGGTACTCACAGTGGAGCCATGTCTCCTATCTAATTTACGCTGAAATAACCTCAACCTTGGTCTTGTGGAAATTGCTTCAAGGTGCAGAAAGAAAATTGGAAGTGTCTTCCAGTTCTAATACTAATAATAAACTATATTTCTCATGTATTCATTTATATTCATTCATCAGCATGACACGCATTGTTGTATATCACTGGTGAATTATTATTTTTAATTTTGGCATCACTGGACTCAGCTGGGTACGGCGGCTCACCGTGTTTGTGCGTGATGAGCTTGTGATTTACTGTACTTTTGATTTTCAAACGTGTCATCTGGTAATGACTCGTCTGCCATCTGGTCTGCAGGGATTTACTATGTTTTGTGCAGATTCACCTTCAAGCGATCAGTGACGCGGCTGGTTTTTGTTCTGTCCAATTTGCTGCTTTCAACAGGGCTGGTCACGAAATGTGTTGAATTTAACTTATCTTGCCTTTTTCAGTGCTTCATGTTTTTCCCATACTAGAAAAGATATTCCGTGTCAACCTGTAAACGATGTAGGATGCTGTTCAAATTATCATTCGTGATAAAATATAGATACTTCGTTCCTGCGTGTGAGCCATCAGTTGTGCTTTCATCTCCATTCATCACATCCTCATCCAGGATGTTTTTCAAGGGAGTCGTAGCAGTCATGTTATTGTGATAATTGTGATAATCTGGATCAATGAAAGATTGTGACAAAGGCTAAACTAAAGGCATTGCAATGGGTCGTTAATCTCGTTCACACTGTACGTTTGGCCTTAATTAATACGTATATTTGAGAGTTGTTTTCAATTTTGTTGTTGTGTCTGGCTCACAGTTTCGTGTGTGACGTGTGTTTGCCGGATGTGCCCCGGATGTCAGGGTTACCAACAGGTAGATCAGAACCTTAATGCGGGAATCACATTTCTAGTTTTCATAAATAACCGGCCATATAGGAGAATTAAGGGGTTTTTTTTTGGCGCTGAGCCACATAGTTAACCAAAATTCTATCTAGTTGATAAGTATTATCCTCTGTGAAGAGGAGGGATTAGCCTAATACTTGGAGATTACGTAAAACATACTACAAAGATTACAGTCAGGGGTAATGAACTGTAATCTTAGTAATGGATGAAATTGATCTTTCCTCATGAAGAGAACCTGACAGCATTCTTTCAGTAGATTAAGGGGTGAAGATTTATTTCTAAAGTGTACTCGCACCTTTAGTGGATATTCAACCTATCTAAACTGAACGAATTGTGATCGAGTGCAAAAAGGAACCTTACTTTGTGAAATTGATAGACTCAATTATTACAGGTTTTCCTATTTTTTGCTTTAGATTTTCGTCAATGGTAACATGGTAACCACCATAGGTGAAGGAGGCAGCTTCGGAGAACTCGCACTTATTTACGGCACACCTCGGGCAGCAACAGTAAAGGTAATAGCCTGGTACTCTGAAATTACCAGCCCATCAGTCATCATTAGACAAACCACGCAAGAGAATACCTAATGTTTTTCCTCACTTTTAATTAACCCGACTCGTCGTTTGAACAGAATTGTAATGTGTTTACTTCATTGCAGGCCAAATCGGACGTAAAGTTATGGGGCATTGACAGGGACAGTTATAGAAGAATTTTAATGGTAGGCAGTAATGATATGATTTTCAACGTTTGTCTACTAAAATTCATAATTTATTAATCCGAGTACTTTAGGCTCGTGCTATTGAAGTTTTTAAACGGCATGATTCTGTTTTCAGGGTAGCACAATAAGAAAACGAAAGATGTACGAAGATTTCCTCAGTAAAGTCTCAATTTTAGGTAAGCCAATAAATCAAGTCCGGCCTTGATCTCTTTTTTTTCTTATCTGGAAAAAGATAGCTATTTTTAAAGGCAATCCATGATGCCTCTTATGTCCACTAACTTTTGGGAAAAGCCGGAAGTATTTACGGCGTACGCAGTCAGTGTAGACGTTACAGCTCCCAGTAGACCTGAATGTAGTGGAAGGTCTTGAGTCACATTCACAACAGCTTTAAATTTGAAAATGCCTGGGCGCCTACATATCTTATCCGAAAACTGAAAAACAACTTGATGACAGTGGCCATATCACCAATACGCTTATTACTTTATGATGAGATGTAATGGAAATTAGCAATGAAACACCTACATCATTGCAAAATAGAATCATAAGCGCCTGCTCAGGACCGACCTTCCAAAGAAAAACTATCAAATGTTAAGATTGCTGGGAACATTAAACAGTCTTATTAACCACTCAGAAAATGTCGAACTGTTCACTGTCCAAAAACCTTACTTTTAAAACTGTAAACCATTCAATAAATATTCTGACGCAGACATTGCCTGTTGAACCTTCTGGATGGTTTATTGTTTCAAAACTGATTCTCAAATGGAAACAGTTTGCAATGGAGAAGAAGAAGCAGATAAACATTTTTAGCAACACATCCGTTTCAATTGCAGAGAGTTTGGATATGTGGGAGAGGTTGACAGTAGCTGATGCATTAGAACCCGTACAATTTGAAGACGGCCAAGAGATTGTCCGACAAGGAGAACCAGGAGAAGACTTCTTCATTATCACTGAGGTAAGTGACACTGTAACTGGCACATCTGAAAAATTGGATGGGGAAAACAGGTTACGTGCTGGGTTTTTTTCCTGCGCCAGTACTGTCGATAGCACATTAAGAGATTGGCATCAGGAAATTATTATCAACTCTACATTTCTTAAAAAAAAAAGAATGAGAATTAGGATTTTGACCTGTTTCATTAGTAGATATTGCACAGAATTGAGATGCTTCAAGTTAGTACAATTTTACCACTTAGCATAAAATTACGTGTCAAATAGGTACCACGATTGGAACGTTTCATTTCCGTATTAGATGACAGATTTGTAGAGTAATATTGTGGAGGAAATTCTATATTCATAATCACATCTAATCGTTTAACTTTTATAAGATTCACATGCAAGGACGTTTTGAAACAAAGCTACTTTTTTTTGCAGTTCTGTAAATTACCTTGTGATGTATTACAGGGATCAGCGAGTGTCTACCAGAAGAAAGGTGACAGCGAAGAGCCTGTAGAAGTAGGAAAACTGGGACCATCAGATTACTTCGGTATGAAAACTTTTATTGTCCACCCACATGTGCCATCAAATCCTTATTTGATTTGTATTAAAACAAAACTTTTGGTTTCCTTAAAAAACATAACTGCGTCAGATTACATCAGAAAGACGTGTTTTGTTCGTATGCGTGTTGAATGTAAGATCACTAAAAGCAAAACTACAAAAAGTGTCTCTCAGCTAATAGCCTTAAAGAACCTCGTGTTTATTTGTGTTTGAGAAGCGACTTTTTGTGTCATGCATCATAAATGAATAGAATATTGTAAAGCAATTTGGAAAGTTTATGATGTAGACTTTTTCTTTGAGAAAGTTAAAAAAAAAAGGCATTCCTTGGCATTTGAATTTCTGTTTTCTCAGTCACGCTTTTACAGTTTTCACTGTTGAATATTGTTTCGCAAACGGTAAAATTTCTATCTGGGGTTATTTTCCTCGTTTTGTTCTTTAAAACCTGTCGTACATGGACATACCACACCGCCATACACCCGGCGGGTGTTTTCCATGGTTGACAAGGTGTCGTCTTGTGAGAAAATTCAACGTATGAGAATCTGTAGGGGTATTGTCTGTGGTCCATTGGATGAATATTTCCGCTTACGCCATTTGTCCGCGTATGACAAGTTGTACTCCTCCAACGTATCATGTTGGTATGTACTACAACTGAATCACTGTTTACGTTGCTTATTTCTAGGTGAGATTGCTTTACTGCTGGACCGCCCACGCGCAGCAACAGTCATCGCCCGGGGTCAACTCAAGTGTGTCAAGATGGACCGCGGCCGGTTTGAGAGGGTGCTGGGACCGTGTAGCGATATTCTTAAGAGAAACATTGAAAAATACAATAGTTTTGTCTCATTATCTGTGTAGAAAATATCAAATATCTTCTTTGTAAACTGCTTCATTTCGGGTGTTTTTCACTTATTTCTGAAAATTATGGTCGTTAAAAATAGCAAGTCACAGAGAAAGTTCATCACTGTACTGTGCAGTTTTGAGGGTATCAGGAATAGTTGGATGACACCTTATTTTTTATCAGTGGATTATGGAACGTATGACTTCCAAGCATTTTGAACTGATTTTTCATGTAAAGCTAAACCCATTACACATTGTCTTCTCTACAGACTTCGACCCAGGTAGACATTTTGTGTCAAGGGTTACATAATCTGTCCAAATATAGAAAATAGGAATTTGTTTCTGGATTTCTGATATAGATACAGGTGTTAATTTAGGAGCGAGCGATGTTATCATAACTTTGAAACATTTACCCTCCAATGTTGCGCATCCAAATTTCAAAGTTGGAATACGTGAATCAAAGGTTGACCTTGTCAATAAATATTCGTATCCATATCAGTGTCACTGTACATAGGGTATGTGTGCTTTTACTTTTTCAAGCATATGTATTGTTTGCGTTGGTATGGTATACGAGTGTAACTAAGCTGGAACGTGCGTTTCCCTCTTTCTTCTGGTGCGATACTTTTTGAGTATACTATTTGCTATATTTTCGTTCTTGCCACAATATAAAATCTGTGATGGCAAGGTTTTAGTTTCATGTCCGTTAATACCTCGTCTATTGTATATGTAACTTAAAAAGTAATACTTTCACTTCATACTAACAAATCTTAAAAACCGGTTTATAGTTAAAAACGTAAATGGATGAATAGTCACCGGTCTTGGTGCAAAAGGCGAAATGCACTCAATATGTGTACAGAGAAACGTGTGTATAACAGTTATGTCAGTGTAGAATTCATCGGGAAAATGTATAACAAAATGGTGCTCCAAACTTTGTTATAGATATACATTAAGTTTTTGGAACGCAAGGTAGTTTTTGCAAAATTGTAAAATGCATGCACTATATAATCGGTAGTGGACAGCTGGAGGACAGATTATGGGAAAGTAAATTTACTGTAGCCAATGAGCATTTATAAAATACTAACTGGAATGTCAAATTTGATGTATTTGTCTGGATCAAGAAAAGGAAGTGTGTTGGATAGAAGTGTCTGGGAATGCCATTTCCCACGTTGACTAACCCGACCGATATCCAACTTGTATCTTCGAGGTTTTATGGCACGTTCACACTGCTCGGGAACCGGACAGGTACAGAGAATGTGACTGTCACAATAGGAGGGTCTGGTCCCATTTCAGGATCTGGTGCAGTGTGAGTGGTTCTGCATAATATATAATAACCTATTGTTCCCGGTCCCATCCCCAATCCCGCTCCCTGCATTGTGAACGTGCCATAACTTCCGTCCGACTGCGTACCGTCTTGTTATTGGTAATGATGTTCGGTAAACGAGTGTCGTTAAGCATTGGTGATTTCTGTTACAATGTAATGATACGACAGGCATTCATTTTTCGATGTTGCATTTTGTAAAGTTTGACAATACAGCCTGTTTCGTCGCGTTCTCTTAGAACTCTTGTAATTATTTTTGAACGGCTCGTACGGACGTTGTGGGGCCCAGTAGATGCGCTAAGAAATGGTGTTACGTTTCGTAGTTGGTTTTTCTTAGTGTAAGATTGATGAATTAACCTGCATGTTACTCTACTGGGTATTGTTATCACAAATGAAGACATGTTCTCATTGTTGAAATACGCGTACAGAGGACTACGTTATATTTTTGCAAATACACCTAATTCACTCAGAATTAACATGTTCTACTGAAGCATTTTAGCGCTAGTTTTCTTCTTCACGAGATTTTGGATACCATCGCAACCAGCATCTAACAAAATCCATGTGAAAGTGCTGAAAATGCAGACTGTTACTGTTGCTTGATATCGTTTTGTAATGCATTGCTAACGTAGGTCTTTGTAGGTTACTTTCCTGTTTTGAAATGTTAAAAGTATAGGAATCAGTGACTTTGTATGAAGTTATCAGATTCAAATAGGTTCTCACTATATATATTTTGTATGTTAATGTGTTCAATTTTTGAAATTTTGGGGAGATGTGGGATGTAATGGATGCACTTACGTGATGTAACTACTATATTCTACTGAAATTATTAAATCATACCAGGTATCTAAAACCAAGTAGAAGGCAACAGTGATCTTGTACAGGGTTCCCACTTTTTTCCTCTCATGAAATTCCCTGACTTTTCCAGTATTTCTTACATTTTTCCCTGACTTTTT
>JBCAUG010251455.1:0-18401 GCA_038406175.1 Haplosyllis leylae
GGGGGGGTATCCCAGTCATGTCACTGGTCCTATCCTAGGTCTTGCCCTGGGTATCCCCTAGCCAGGACAGGTGGTACCCCGCCCCCCCCCAACACAGAACCAGGACGGTTGTACGGTGCGGGCGGTACGCCTCTTGCGTTCACGCAGGAGGGCTTTCTTGTTGTATTTTAAAATTTTTTCCATCTGGTACGTCTAAGTAGATGCATGCAGTTTCGCAACATATCATGGGAAGTGATTTGTAACTCAAAATCCTTATTTGAGCAAAGAGTATTTAATTCTAAATTCAATTACTATGAATGGAAGCTTTAACGCAACTGAAGTTGCAGAAGAACCTGTATTGTAAGTTATGACTCTCATTTTGGCCATAGAAGGCGGTCATTCAAAGGGGACATGTGTCAGAGTTGTACAAGTATTTACTTTGATTTCATTTTTGTACAACGACTCGTAACTCCACAAGTATTTCACTGTTTGGTGCTGGCAAACACCCGTTCAAAAGTTTTAAGATCAGTGCCGAAATTTTGATGTAATTGGTGAAAAATAAAACTTAAAGCAATGTTTTGATATCAAATACTGTTTTACTGTACCAGAAAAAGGACAGAACATTAACAGTAAGACAAGAAAAAAGACAACACATTTGTTGTAGACTCCCTTGTGTTTGTGTTTCCTCCATCTCAATGCAACTAGAAATAAACTAGACGCACCGATGCAATAAAGAGAACTGTGGTCTCAATCATCATTATTATCATTGTCAATTAAAGATGAAAACCGTTCTCTCCTGCATTATGTGCCGTTTCCTGTCCTTTTATTCAGGAAATAAGACCGAAACCAGTGCAGTATGGAGGCGCTGTATTTGTATAGGGTGCACGCCAAACGGGTCAAAGATCCACTCACAGGGCAAGACTGCGACTGCGTTGTTTTGAGACTCTAGGTCTTGAACATATTAATGGTGGGAAACAACCAAGGCCTTGGTCTTTAACTAATTTAAAGACGTTTAAGGGTTCGTCCACTATAGCACCATACGTTCACCCCCGGGAAACAACCAAGGCCTAGGTCTTTAACTATTAAACAATGACTTCGTCTCAGAACAAGAAAATAAGAGTGTTTACAAGGGAAACAGTTCAGTCGCAGTTGCTGTAGCAACGTGTGAATGGCACTTAACATTGGTGACGTCAAGGCTACAGATTTGTACTCATGGTAGTGAGTACGTTCGACATAGCATCCCAACGTGTAAACATATTGACGGAACACGTACAGGTTTATGTCGACCGTGTGAAGAACACAGCCAGCTTCTTTTTGTGTAAAAGATTGACACTCTATGAATATTGAGCCGTTTCGCTTTGACGCAATCCGCTGCTTAAACCGGAAAACATGTGAAGGCATCACAATAGGTGTCTCCTTCATAAACGAAGACATTTCACAAAGCTTTGGAGAAACCCTCAGTTTATCTTCAATTCAATGCAGATTTTTATACAAGTGGGCTGCCTCACCAGAGTAGCAAACATTTATAAATTCATGTGTGTGATCTATAAATACCAAACAAGATCCAAATCTGTATCACTCTGAAGTCGCCTTTTACTAAATCCCCATTACAAACAGCTTTGAGAGGCGCCTTTCATTTTTGCAGAGCTATATTTAGTGTACACAGCAAACATGGGTATTGATAAGTTTCAGGCGCATTTATAAACGTCCAGATTTTAATAGCCATTGACTTTATCTTCTGTGCCTGGTGAATGGTCGCATCGGGGAAATTAATCGTTGTTTGTACTACATTATAAACTGTCATTTCCCACCGACTTTGGTTCCATGATCGACCATAGATTACGAAGTGATTGATATTTAACTTGAGCTGAGCACTGATCATTCAATAAGATGCAAGTTAAAAACAAGTAGGCCGTTTTGGCTTATGGCAAACCTGTTTTGTCATTCTAAAAATTTAGCATGACATTTGAAGATTTTGTCGTTGTAAATATTGCCATCTCGGGAGACTTGGGGTATTTTTTGTTGTTAATATCATTGAATTGAAAATGAGTCTAACAAAATGACATTTGGAATGACATCAATAACATTTACAATGGCAACAACGGCCAAATCTGGTTTGAGGTCCTTCCCATGACATAAGCAAAGCCATTTTAAGAACAGTTTTACTAAAACCCCGCACACTCAAAAAACTCCTGGGATCTTGGGGGAGATAAAAACTGTAGTACACCTGAAATAAAAACACCCATGAAATGACACAAATGAATGACCTGACACGAGTGAAATTATAATGGCGGGCGGTATGCCTCTTGTGCTCACGCAGGAGGACTTTCTTGTTTCATAGCAAGTGCTCGCTCTCCTGTCCTATCGGAGTGGGGGGGGGTGTGGACTCCAGTCCTCGCCTGACTAGGGTACCCCCCCCCGGGTGTGGACAGACTGAAAACATTACCTTCCCCATCCTTCAGGTGCGGGCAGTAACGAGGCGCCCCTGGATTGGGGCTCACGATGGTCTCTGCACATCTCTTTCTTATCTCATATTCCCCTTCCCCAGACATATGGCACCTTGGGATATTGTCATTTTTGAACTCAGTTGGAAAGCAGGTCAACACCCCCCACCACCCACCAGACAAAGGGAATTCAGGATTTTGTAATTTTTGAACTCAGGAACAAAAGTTGGAAAGTAGGTCAACCACATCCCCAAAACATATTGAATTTTCAATATACAGAGCAACTGAAGTCCATCATAGTATGGTCGTCTAGCGGATAAATCCACTGCGGGGACCATAAATGGTCATGGCCTTAAAACATTAATTTCAGCTGAAAAGAAATGTTCGATACGAGACTGTTCAGATTATCTGCCCTCATATTTCTGCTATTTATCAAATGCACTTGCGTGTTTTTCCAGTGTTGAACACAAGAGCAGACTTGTCAGTTTTGTGTAAATGAGTCTACTATGTTTCAGCCGTCCCCTTTTGACTTTGTGTAAATACTCCCAAGTGAGCTGAGTCCAGGATAGGCATCGCCCTCCTTCATCACTACAATATTGACCAATCACTTACCAGCTTTCAGGACTGTTGAGCCGCCCGAGGAAAAACAAGTTAAAATTCAGCGCACATCACAAATTGATCAAGCAATGAAATCTGAACGGCTGCGCAATCATCCAGTTCAAAAAAATGTTCAGGGCTGCTTAACTGCAGTTAAAAGTACATCTGTACCAGAGGCTGCAGAATTGTCTATTAGCTAGCCGGTCATGTCTGTCAACACAGAAAGGCTGCAGTGAGATTCCAATCATGTACAGGGTGATAAAGCCGACCTTCTACGTACATATATACACCATGTATAAGGAGAGGCGTGTGACGAATGCCAATTCTACCATATTCGTAAATGAAATAAACATGTCTTGCTCTTGTCTTTTTTTAATCGTCCAGGTACCTGAATGTTCAGTTAGAGAACCATCAATACACAGATTGCGGCAATGACAATTAAATGGCCAAAACTTTAACGCGAGAACAAAGTATCATAGTACATGTTGTCTACAAATTGATAGCTGCATTTAATGGAATCACCTACAATTTAAGGAGTAAAAAAGAATTAAAAATTCGAAGAGACCTGAAAGATCGAATATGGCCATTGCTACAGAAAACAGCACCTACACCGATCGACACAGAGATTTTTCTCGTTCGTTCGTTTTGCGAAACCACTGGAAGTCAATAGTCCCAGGTCCGAGCCAGGAATAGAGCTCTTCGATGAAACAAACTGTTGTTGCCTTTCTTGGATAATCCTGCTTGAAGCGTATGAGATGTAAATGGCACTAAACCTACGAACCTACGAATGCGCGTGTGCGTGGACGATGCTGACACAACACTTTCTAAATGTCAGTTACTAAATCTGAGAAGTCTGTCCGGTGCACACAATGGTCATGATTGAATTCTAGTGAGTACGGGGGGATTCTTCTCTTTGTGGGCTGAGATGTTATTCATAGTCCTTAAATTTTTAATGTAAAGCCGAGGATTCTAGATGAAAAAACCGAAGAAATGGGGCTAAACAAGGCGAGATACATTGTCACAAATGACTCACGCTTTGATTTCCATTGCTTAGTCCGGTGTATGAATGCAGTGGTTGTGGGAGAGCCCTGGTAGTGGATGGCATTCAATCCGGTGTAAGATGTGACATATCCAGAACGAATATCAATATTCTCCGGACCCACACCAACCGCTCTAATGTGATTTCACCTCAAAATGTCTACCAATTACAGCAAGACTACTCTCGCTCACTGTCTATACGGACTGTAGAACGAAACCAGTGCTCGGACAATGATGTATTGTCAATCCCACTGTGTCGAACCGTACACTTTGTGCTTTTCGTTTCTTTGAATCTTCCCATGCTGAAAACCATCGCCCGAAGCTTACAAGACACTTCTTTCCCCTTTTGTCGAAAATACCTGGCTTTTTCCCTCCAACAAGATTAACAGATTTCCTGTGTTTTCGGGACTTTTAAGTTTTACAAGGCTACTTTTTTTTTATACACAAGGGAAAAATTTACTCGTCAGAGTTGACAGTCATCTGAAACCTTTTTCTTAGTTACAGTTCAAAATCGAAATAATTTAAGCAATCTTCGTAGTTTTTCATGAGTAATAACCGTCACATTGCTTTTTATTTCACTTTCTCCTGAATGACTCAAAATTCTCTTAATTTGTGAAATTTCAAAACTCAACATTGTCCAGGTTTTCCAGCAACCTTGTAATGAATATGAAACATTGCTGATAATTCTAGACCTGCTGATCATGTTGGGGTGGGGGGGGGGGGGTCGCCTAACTACCTGGCTGGGGGTGGGGTGGGGGGCTCGTCCTTCCCCTTCAACAGAATGACAAGACACCTTTGAAAACACTACCTTCCCTTGTACTATGTGCGTGGTCCGTACCAAGTATTGCTGAATACTGAATGTCAAACAGGCCACTAGGTCCGGCTCCTGGAACACTTACGTCTTCCATAATGAAACCTTTCAAATGAACTCACTGATCTTAACATTTTCTTCTAATACGACGCCAAGAAAGTGATTAGACCCTTAAAGCTGAAAACACCAGTTGAGGAAAATAATTGAAAATCAACTATGGTAAGGTACCCATTCTCTGCATTCGCATGTGCATCACCATTGACTCACATGTTAAAGTTGATGAACACGTTGACGTTGACGCACACGCAAACGTTACGTATAAACAGAGCTTAAAGGAGCTCAATGTGAACTCTACTTAGTGGATCAACGCATCAGACGAGGTACCCTGAAGCAGCTCCACTCTGTGTTTCCAACTGTCAGATTGGAATTCAATAAGTATTTGTAGCTACCACCACAACAACTGCGGGTACGGAACCAAGAAAATGTGTCCGAATCACTGACCTCACAGACTATGCCACACATCACTGTGATAATAAAGGCGCTTCTTCCAAGTATAAATCGGAGGAAGCTGCAACAGCAAAAGATTACGAATAACGATGCCAATGACAATGGCCTAAAATGGTGGACCTATTTACCCACAAGGGCCCGCGTGTTCAGGTATCCGAACAAAAAACTTGTACAGACATTTATGTGCACCAACCACTACAACCAAAACCTATGAAAAATACATTAAAAACAAGAAAGTCCTCCTGGGGGAACGCAAGAGACATACCGACCGCGGCGTAGCCCATCCCAGCTGGGTACCCCCCCTCCCAGCTGGGTACCCCTTGGCTTGGGTACCCCCCGGCTCGGGTACCCCGCCCCCTGTGGACGGACACACACCTGTGAAAACATAACCTTCCCTCGTACTACGTACGCGGTCGGTAACAATGGTTTAGCAGGCAAAAGATAACTGTGGTCCTAATTGCACGTGATTTACTACACACGGTTCCGATTTCACGAGAAACAGCGTAAACGTTTATCTACCAGTTCAGAATCAAACCCCTAAAGAAGGAACATTATTGGTTTTCATTCAAAGAAGTACCAATAAACATCTGTAACCGCCAGAGAGCAAATAATACCAAAAACCAACAAACACTGACGGAGACTGTTGGTTCTGGGATCTTTGTGGCAACCATATTTTGAACCTGTGAACTGTGTCCGCAGGAAGCAATTGCTTCCAGTAATTTATATACTAGGCGGAGTGAGGCAGGGGCGTTCTGCAGTACATAACTTAAGAATTCATCTCATCTCAACTTGTCCATCTAAATGAGCAACTAGTAATTTAATTTGCTCGGACGAAGATCCCTTATTCAGAATAATTTTATCAAAAGGCAAAAAATAAAATCAATGACAAGTAGGGATTTTTGTTAATTTCTGATATTTTTCTCAATTTTTTTATTTCTGATATTTTTCTCAAATTTCAACTTGTCCATCCAGACAGGACAGCTGAAAACTAACTGGTCCGGAAGCAAAATTCACTCGTCACGGACGTCACAGGCATTTTACATTCTGAACACTGGACAGCCAGGACTTCATTTCATAATCGCCTCCGTATCGGATGTAATCAAGCGAGGAGATAGTATTGTTACGTTCCAATCACATATTCACATTTTAGCAGAGACTAGTTAATTTTCAATTAAGCTCAGTAAACCAAGCAAACCAAGGCAAAAAATAACTGCCATTTCTCGAATGCATTTTAGGCTTTCAAGTGAACGTGGTCTGATTTTTATTAGTGATTCATAAACGACAATGGCTGAAGATATGTATATCCACATATATGATTCGCTGACTACGTCAAACTTTATGGAAGCTGATATCTACCTGATTATGTTACCACAGAACCAGCATGCAATTAGAGTAGTCATCTGAGATATGATTCTGAGGACATTTGACCACGACAAGCACATTTATTATTTACTCAGTTTTTGGATGAAGTATCAAAAGTATTTCTAATTCCTTTGGCTAGAATTCCAACAAAAATCACTGCTAACGCGAATGTGCTGCACACGCGTAAGAACAGTCTTAGTCCCAAACCATCATCTGGAACACAGCGCCGGCACCACGAACCAACAGCAATGAATCAACATTATTACAGTAAAGGCAATGGGGCCGATAATAACCTTGTAAAACGGCACTTCTGGATAGCAATATGTGTGTTCTTCAATGTTATTTCATATGATTGCCCCAAATCATCCTCCAATATTTTACCAATATTGTCAGCTAAAAATAGCCTTGGATAACTCCTCCCGTGGAAGGTTCTTGTGGTTACACAGAAATAGGTCTGTGGAATCCACCAAAGGCAATCGAGTGAAAGGTCCATTCATAACAATCAGCTTCTAAGTATGTTTTTCTTCCAAAAGAGGGTTCAGTGCCATCAATTTGACGAAGCCACATCCATCTTAAGTTTGTGGGAGTTGAGCTACAAAGATATACACAAGGCGGGGGCTTCCTAACTCTTTTGCTTTACATGAGGTGGGTCATTTAATGACAAAGTAGCCGATAAAATACAAAACATAGAGCAATTCAGCAATTTCTCCTGTTCAACCTACTATCTAGACTAAAATAACTCTATTTCTTTTTCTTGTTCGAAGATTCCATAACTGTAAATGTACAATCCACAAACATGCATATTGTCCCACGTCATTGCCCGACAAACTGATGTATGTCCCAACTGTATCTGTTTATGAGATCTGGGGGTCTATAATCTGCAATTACATTATTTATAGTCTGCCCCTCAAGGGGTTTCTTCGTCTTATGGCATTCTTTTTCTCATCTCCGCAATGATTCGACAAAAGCAGTCCGAGGTTTGGGAAATCACTTTTGTTCATTACTATATCAGAATTGCAGTTGCTGTGGTCTGCAACGCCAAGTGACTGTTGCACCACAAGGCTAACAGTCCGTTCATTCCTCATATCCTTTCTGTTGGGTCACATTCTGTTTGGAAAAATATTCCAAAATTAACCTAAACCTTCACAAAAGGAAGATAGCCTCGCACTAACATTACGAGGTAACACCGACCACGGCCCCATCCTTATCATGCTAGCCTAGCCAGGTAGGGGGGGGGTCACTTGGTTAGGGTACCTCCTCCCCTTCCCCATCACCACCAGAGTTAGTTGGGGGGGGGTCACTTGGTTAGGATACCCACCCCCTCATCCGCACACTACCATACGTGGTCGGTAAAATACGCACAGCAACAGAAAGTGTTGTTTTTCTTTCTCGTCACACCACCACAGCGTGTCCCAAGGACACACATAACAAAGCTGATGAAATTTCAGTCACTCCAAAATTCCCCCAAAATTTTCTGATTACAGTCATTCTACTGAGCGGTGTCAATGAAGCAAACCATGAGTAGACCATGAATTTTTGATGAGCGCAGAGTATTGCTTCATACCGTGCGAGAGGGGTCCGAAATAGCCGTTCCATTTCTTCTTTCGGAAGGAATTTCATGTCTCAAACGTGGTGACTAAATGTTCACTTAAAATAGAAACCATTCTAATTTCAATCTATCCACACAAATGAAATTTTACACTTTTTAAAATGACTATTCTTTGTCTCAACGACCACTCTTGTCATCCGAACGTAATTTCTGAAGCGTCTATTTATAGCATAACCTACGACAATACATGGTATACAAATTATCAATAAACATGAAAGAGACGCATTATTATTTAATAGCTGCTCCAGTTATCAACTTCCTGTGAGGTAATTTACTTTGAATGAATCATCTTCCGTTAAAATTTATCTTATTTGCTCGCGGATTGTTGGTGGCTCGTTAGAGTCACCTTACTGGTTGAGTCAATAGACCCTTAACATCTTGGGAAGATGTTAAGGGCCTTTGGCAGTTTTATGATAAGCAGGCTTACTTTAACCTGCATTCATTGGTTGGAATTTGTTTACACAGAATGCTGCCATGACATCATTTTGGAGGTCATTTAACAAGTCACCAGACACCATTTGAACTTTGTTCATGACGTCATTTTTTTAGATTCATTCAGTAAAACCATCGTGACATCTTTGTAATTCCGACAGTTGTTGAGGATGTGATAAGATATTTCTTCTGCAGAGAAACTCTCGTCATCACACCGAGATGGATTCGCCTTGGTCGTGTCTCTCAGGAGAATAATTCTCTTATGAGATTTTGAAAATTGCAAATGTTTGCGCAAAGCAAGGTCCGTCGCCTCTGCCGACCGAACCAACACCAGAGGTCAATGACCCCAACATCTCAACTGTCCAGGACTAGCAGAAAACAGGGTCACGCGTATTCCCTCGCGATGGATTCAATGGGTGCGAATTGTGTGCATTGAATCCAAAAGTCGTTATCTCACAGACCAGGACTCTACCTATATAGCTGACAACGAGTTCAGTTAAACCGAACACCCAATTACAATGAACAGATTTCTTTTCACCAGAATCATTGAAAGCAATGTAAGAAGGTTTGGTTACATTGGGCAAATCAATTGTAACGAACAATTTCTGCACCTGTTTTCTCATTGTAAGCGCGGTAGACCGGGAAGGGTAGCGATCCAACCTTGGTGTGTTTCCCCTAATAAATGTGCGCTCTCATAAGGTGATGGGAAACCTCAGTATGGAAACAACAAATAATTTGCACTGTCTACACACATGTGTCGGCTTCGCGCCGCTTAGGGAATATCTACTGTCCTATTAGTAAATATATTCACATGAACATGACAAAACAAAGCTGCACAGTATCCACTCTTGGTACGTGCTTCACTTCTGATATGTACACAAAGACAGAAACAGTAGGTTTGCTTCATTCACGAACAGTACAGTGGACTCAGTGATACCATCAACGACGCATGACAACAGGAATCCCACTTTAATCTTTACATATGCTTCCTCACATAATTCAGCAAATGTACGAAATATGAATTTTTAGCTTGCATCGGTTAATGAGAAAGATGGTTGCAAAGAAAAGTGGATTGCGTAGGGGATCCGGAATGGATCTGGGATACAGCAAGACAAAATCAATAAGAAGCTGGCAACACTGGGTTTGGTCCGGTGTGACACTCCGTCAAGCAGCTTCCAACTCCTACTGTATGTAGTCACATATATGTACATACGTATGAAAACAGACCATCTGCGTCAACGATTGTTGACTTTACGTTTTTCTGTGACACCGTGTAGTGACAGGAAGCGGATAATGTTACGTAACTATTTTTCTAATGTAATGGCAGAAACATAAACCTTATATGGCAACAGGACACAAGAGTTCCACAACCAAATATTCGTACCTACATGATTGAAAGACTTTGTCAAAGGTACACTACAAAAATCAAGCTACAGTGCACGAGTGCCACCAGAATTGCGAAATAAATCTCTAAACTCTTACGGCTGACTACAGTAACACATAAATTCAAATTTCACATTGTTTGTGTCCAACCTGCCGTGTACCAATTAACATGTATCCCAGTTGCTACACAATATTACGGTTATCGTTTATTGACAAAGTACTTAACGTATCCATTGCTAACTGGTATTGAGTACCTGAGATAAGGTTTACCGAATAGTGTTTCCACTTTTCAAGATGAGGCTTGGTGCCGCAGTGGTAACGCTTTTGCCATAACCCGGGTTCGATCCCTGGCCACATGTGAGATGTCTTTCACCCTACACAGCCAAAGTCTGGTGGTTTTCCCTTCGGGGTTTTCTTCCACCCTCAGAAGGGCTCCAAATTGTAATGTATCTTGACTTGTCTCATAAGGCCTCAGAGGCTTGGCCAGCAATGCTGGGAAACATTAAAACACGGCTTTGATTTGATTTTCAACCTTCGCAAAATTTCAAGCTTTTCCTGTGGTTTTCCGAGAAATTTTGAGATATCTTTTTATTATTTTCACACGGCTATCATTTATTTTGTTCCAGCTTCAGAATTTAGACATTGAAATCTACTACCCTTTCAATGGCGAACAATAATCCCAAGAGTAGAACTTATTTGATCTGGGAACATCTTCCCTGGACTTTTGAAAAAATAACAAACTTCATGATTTTTCCAGGATTGGAAATTCTTCTCTGATATTTCTAGGTTTTCCAGAAGCAGTGGAAACACTGTTGGAATAATCAAATCACAACATTGAATGGTTTCTGTGCGGATCAATTCAAAATGTTGACAACTCTCACATTTTCTTGGGAAATCATTCTTGCTCAGTCCCTGCAATTTCGTATTGCAATTACGTAGGAAAATAACTTTTCTTCAACCTCAGAATGTAACACATTGCAAATCTGTGATCTACACGGTATTTAAAACCATTCTGTAAAGAATAGCACCAAGAGGTCTGATTTATTGACGTCATAACATCGATGTATCTATAATTTACATATTTAGGGAGAGATTATCACACTATTCCATTGCAGCATTATCACAGCGCATCACACAATCTGAACATTGAGGGAAGCTGGCCTTATAACCTTTCTACACCAGCTATGGGCTCAACATCAATACATAGCGGACCATACATAGACTACAATATACTAACCGAAGCTGCTTAGCATCATAGAAAGCTGGATGCCGAACGGTAAATAATACATTATAAGCTGTCATTATACATAAAGGAACTTCATAATTATTTCAAATTTTGCTGCAGTTTAAAGACGACAATAGATTCTAGGATTCACTTTTGGAGCTTAACAACTACATCAGAGATATTTTGGACATAATTACCCATTTGCGTAACCAGCATGCAGTGATGCACTACTCGTCGGAGTTAGCCCCCCAACTTTTGGTATATGTCAATTTTCTGTGTGGATTGGGGCGCAGGCATTACATATACAACTATTACCATCCCCTGCCACATTTGGCAAGCAATTCCAGGCCACCACAAGCGACCGAACTACGTCACTGGTGCCCCCCCGAACAGCTCCTGCACAAACTGTCGTTTATCATCGCGATGGACAGAAAGTGCGAATGCATGCAATGTTATCTCAGGTACTGCTGTGCCTTTGCATATTTTCACGAGCTCCGTGTACCAAATTCCAAGTATTCTCTGCCACATATGGGCAGATTTACGCTTTCATTTGAATCAAACAAACAAATATTATCTTTCGTCGGAGTGACTAGGTCTTATTCCTTTCATCACTACCTCCGTCATGTATCCTGTTTTTGTACCTATCCATACACGTTTCAGTCATTACTGCAAGTTCTCAATTTGGGGACATGTGCTGTCGGTCACAAAAAAAACCCATTAAGCTGACCGTGCAATAGCTATCAGTGCCCTTTGATTTTGGATTGGGCGGGGGTGGGGGATTTATGTTGTACTTTACATAATGACTTTTCTTACATCGGATACAGGCCGCCTACTCTCATGCAATTCTGCTTTTGAGAAGATTAGAGATTACTCATACATCACTTACTACTTCTGTCAATACAAGACAAAGAAGGAAACTGATCAGACTTGGAGGTTGATCAGTAATGAGTTTCAAGACACTTCACACAATCCATCTTCGTCAACATGTGCCAAATGCAGTGGCATCGCACCATTTTAGGAACATTGGCGACGTTGCTTCACACGACAGGGATATTCATCACTGTTCGCAAACAATTGTGACGTGTTTCAAATACTTCATCATCCCTCATTTTTACACCAACCTAAACGTGACGACTTAATCAATCACAGACAATGAAAAAACTGCTTTCTTAATTCACAAATTTTGAATCAACTGGAATCATTCATCTTTGTACCGCGAATGGTCATTACCGGAAAGTACTAAATTGATTACTGCAGGCAATTCTTTCGCTTCTGAAATTCATATATTTAACAAGGAAAAACAAAACATTAAAGTGATCAATGATCACTACAATTTATACAAGTAATTCCTAATCTGGTTGTGTAATGGCCTTCCTGGACTTCTCTACAAACGGCAATATTGAACGGCAATGTATGTTCCAAATCTTCCCACCTGTGAGACTGAAGTTCAGCCTCATCATATGTGAAATGAAATTGTGAATTTTACATAAAACAAACACAAGGTTGACAAAAATGGGAAAGAATCGATGACAACTGCTCCTGTAACTAACTAACCATCTAACTAATAAAGTGGCCTGGTGGTGCGGGCGCCCTTGAAGCAGCACGATGAACATGTAGAAGCCATTAGCGAAGCATCCAATATCACGATGTGAAGGACACCGCAGCCTCACACAATCAGCCGTAATTACTCCACCAGTAACTCTATCCATCTACAACACATCTACTGTCAAAACAATACAACCACCAGCCCACCAAGTCGTCGCCAAGGAGACATTCTCCAACGGTCGTAGCGCCATTTTGTGTAACGTTTAAGGTTCCTGTACACGTACCGTCAAAGTCATCGTTTTTTGTACCGTTTAAAAATGGGTTCAATGCAATCCTATATGGTGCTGTTTACATATAATGTTAGAAAGAACAAAGGTGCCGCTCACAAAAACGGTGACGTTGACGGTACGTGTAAACGAGGCTTTACTATTGCCGTCATCGATGTTGTTTCTGTTGGTATAATATTGAACTGAGTGAAGACTTTGAAGGAACGTATGACCTCTTTGCTAAGACTTTGGCTTAAGAGACTTTATTATTCCCATTGGTGATTTTTGTACGTAGATTGAAGTACCTTTCTATTGAACGAGTAGGAATTATTAAAACTTGGAACTGAAGCCATTTCTAAGCAGATGGGAGTGTACTTCGTTGGCTGACCAATGTCTCACTGTAAGAAAGCCGAGGTTCGTGAAGCCATCTTTATGTTCAATGTCCAGTAAGGCGGATTGCTACTCTTTACTTTCACATTTTACTTTATTTTTAGTTTGTCGACATCTGAGGTGACGGAACGTCTTTTACGTGTTGCTACGCCCTACCGAACGTATCAACAAAAGTGATCGCTAAAGGCATTCTTTTGAGTGGCGACGTCTTTGAGCACTGAGGCCGAGCCATACCAGTTCTCCGTTTAGCAGATTTCCCGACAAGGCATACCGACCACGGCCCCGTCCATATTCCCCCTAATTACTGATTCTAGATTTGCTGATCATGCTGGACCAGCTGGGGGCCCTCCCCCACTCCTCCCCAGGTCAGGTTGGTAGGGGACCCCTGCCCCCTACCTTTCCTCAGGAAGGACCAGTCAGTAAGGAGGCACCAGCCCATCCCCTACCTCCAGAAGGATCAGTGAGGAAGGAGCCCTATCCTATCTACCTGGCCAGGGGAGGAGGTGGGGCAGGGTGGGGCCCTACCTACCTGGCTGGTGGCCCCCCCCCAAACCAGGTGGACAAAATCACAGACACCTGTGAAAACATTACCTTCCCTCGAACTACGTACATGGTAGGTAAAAATCTAGCCCGAGTCCAGGCGCAATCATTCGCAATAAGCCACATTCAGAGTAAATCGACCATTTCTTTCCAGTTTTCAATTTCCAGGATATGGAAAAAGGAAATGTGGAAAAACATCCTTGTTTTAAGAGTAACATTACATTTCGGCTACTTATTTCCTGTTGTAATGCTGCACTTGGCGTTTGGTTCTTCATGGATTTTACCGAAGTAAAAACCAAAAACAGCCCCTGCGAAACAATGTATCACATGATAAACGTAGAAGACCGAACAAAGGGCCTTGAAGAGCCCATTAGTGTTCTGTAGGAAGTAGATGAATGGAGTGCACCCACCATTTTCTGCAGAGACAAGGACAGATTGGGCGAGCTTCATTAGCAAGCTGTGTGCATCGGTACACATTGGTTTGAAGGATACATTCAGCTATCACTGATTGATTTTTGAGACTATGTGGGGTTGTACCTAATCAGTTTAAGTTGTAAATTCTCCTCAAACTTTTTTTTGTTCGTTTCAAGGGGATACATGTTATCTGGTCAACCAGTGGTAGTGACGTTGATCTCTATTTCGATCTTCAACTGTGGGACATAATCCGAAACCCATGCATCCTAAAGACTTAAGTATATTAATTTTCTAAATTAATACCCAAGAAAGGCTCGCAATTCAATTGCATCACACAATGCATGCAACACATCCCTACCTACACCACACGTCAAAAAAAAAAAAAAAAACAAAAAACACCACGAACATTCGCTGCATAGAAGAGACACCTGTCACTACAAGCGGTTTCTCCTGACAGGATTCTGAACTTAATAGCTGCGGAGTCCGCAGAAAACAACCGGTGTTTTATTGCAGAAACCATTTGGTACTGATATCAGGAAGCATTGCTTCATTGCAGAAGAATCGGTACGTGAAAGTAAATCCAGACATTTCCGATGTTCTGAAGCTACGCTCGGTTGGTTTTGATGTTCTCAATGTTGTACGGTGCATAAGAATGTTCCATTCAATTGACATATATTGCCACTGGAAACCAGTGTTCAATTTCCAGGAATGTTTTCTGTATGAAGACCCACTGAACTTTAAACATCTATTTAGTACCAAACTGTTTAAGATGTATCATGATTGTTTGGTACAGTTCTTCACAAGAGTAACGTTTAAGCCTTCATCTCAGTTTTGTCAAAGATCTTTGTTATTATTAAACACTATTCTGCAGCGGTAAAGGAAGTTTTAAATCCTGTGGAATTACAAGAATAGAACAATGAGTCATTAAAACTTAGAATAGATGCTTTCCTGGAAACTGTAACAGAAAACAATATCCACGGACGGATATTTAATTCATGTATCTAAAGCTCTTGGCACTAATGATCAATTCGCGTTTCCTTGCAATGTTCAATAGCTGCTGACCTTTGAAGGTTATATTGTTTTCTGTCACTGAATGGCTCTAAAGGCCATGATCCACTATTTCTGAAGCCTTTGAAGACCCAGGCTACGAAAACGCGTGCAAAGGAACGAAAGGAAGTGCGTCATGCTGAAGGTAGTGTCAACCGGATTCCATGAGCACTGCAGTGGTCTGCCATTACCTGACTGGGACAGCATGGCAGATTGATTTTGAATTCCAAATTCACAATGATGGCTGGTCCTGGTAACTCAATCAGCTGGGGTGCTGGACAGTGAGTGACAGGCCTGGGTTTAAAACCCAAGTGACAGACCTCTGCATCTGCTTGAAAATGTGGGGAAAACCCAGCCCATCCAGGCTAACAGTTTGGCAGGTGTTGCACTTCGTAGATGAATCTGAGGGATCCATTGAGATTTCTCAGAGTTTTCTAAGATTAAGCAGAATGAACAGTTTCAAAAAATATAAATATTTCAATATCTTTCGCCAGTATTGGAGCATTTTCCTTTCACCTTTGTATGAATAAACAATTTTCCATGAAGCAACTGTAGGGGAACTGGGTCAACTGTGATAATGGCGAACTGTACTCTCAGTCTCATGAATGAAAACAAGAAACATGACATTACTGTATACCGTCTGAAATTGCTTAGCTGCTTTATCAACTTGCTTTCAGTGATAATATTACTCTTCAACGTAAATTCAGCTACAAATTCCTGGAATGCAAACATATCTACGTTGAAAATAAGGCCAGACAGTTGGACGACGACTGATCAAAGTCTATTGTCTTAATTAAACCAGGTCAAAAATCTCTTACTTCGTTCAGTACAACTTTGGACAGAAATTAATATCCATTTTGCATTACAAAATAAGGTTGGTTCATTTTCAAATTTGTTATTTCAAACACTACACACTTCAGGTTTCCACCCAAGAATGAATCTGGCAGAGAACTCACCCATGTTGAACCTTTCGTTCTGTGGATTATATATGAACTGTCATTCAATAATCCCATTCAGTTTTTAAAGGACCTCATAACATTTCCATGCTGTCTTGGGCTAGTTATTCTATTTTTGGAGAAAAAACTTACATTAATATCTATCCGCACTTTGAGAACTGTCCCTAACTTTTGCTTTTCTGTTCCATATCATTTTGTTGTTCCACTGTACATTTCTCGGTAAAAGACTTTTATAATCACCAAAACTATGTCGTGGACATTAAACAGAAAAGAATTACTTTATGTACAAAATTATACAATCTATGCCTTTGTTATGGAGGAGCTACTTTAAAGGAAACAGAAACCAGATAAATCAAGACAGCCATATTAAAGATCCCCAATAAAAATAGCGCCTTAAAAGACTCGAAACGACGTGTCTCTATGAGTTGCTGAAAAACCCAAAGTCAGACTCTTATTATTCAACATTAGCCCTACAGCAGAGTCCATTGATTTCTTTTCATTTCCAAGGTTGCATCATTTAATCAACAGAAGGAGATGATTCTCTTTTTTCTTTTCTTGCACAAGTTTTCAGACAATATTGATCAAGTTATGGTGATAACTCATACAGCACGAGATCTACCCAACTCAGCCAGGAACCTTGTTCGAGGGGCCAGTGATAGGGTTATATAATCTAAAGAATGTCGCGGCCGAAAAAATATCATTGCCATCTTTCTCCTTCGTAGCAGGCAACTTTCAGCGAGGCTCGTTCGTTAAACCATGAATTGCATCTGCGCCATGCGTGAAATCTGAACAGTGAACGAATGTCCATTGTCGTCCGAAAAGATGTTTGTTCTTACATTTGTACTTGAAATGTTTCATAATGACTTAATCCAACACCGAGATCGACACAATTTTTAATTAAAGATTGAAAATAACTGCACTGACATTGTGAATGCACCCTTCTTGGTATTGTAGTCGCCAAGATCAGGCCACTGTGAATCAGCCATAAGTGTTCAGTTATCACTGGAGTGAAAACGTGAACGCGAATGTCACTCGTGAGTGTTTCAATGTACGGTTTTGTTTTGTACTTCTCGTTCACTCATTTTCGCCTTCGCAGTTGGCATGGCTAGGGCTGACCTTTTCAACAGTTCACATCCAAACGCCAATTCAAACACAAAAATTCAATTATCTATCCACGGAAGATAGAACTGTCGTTAAAAATAAGGTAAGATCTAAATACTACAGTATTTTCAAGGCTTGCATGTCAAGACACCTCATTCAGCTGTAAAAGGCGAAGAGAAAACAGTTTAAGTATTTTGGGGAGCAAGTGCATTACGTTTTTACTACTATTTATGCTCATTTGCCTCACAATTGTATATTTATGCCTTTGTACTTGTACAAGATTTTTAAGTCATGGTGGTTAGAGATGATGTTTTGCTTGCAGACTTACGTACCTAAATATTCCGAAAAAGGCTCAGTGGGATTATTAAAGGTGAATAAGAATCATGGACTTGTCAATTCCAATTCTTGTCAAATTGCAATTTCATTAAATCACGTTTTTAAAAAGTATTTGCCAAACGTGAAAACTGTTCTAAATGGTAAATGGCTCAATATCTTACTGCTGATGAGTATGCGTTGTTTCTGGACATGTTCATTTTCAGCTTAATTGCCCGGATGGATATTATAACTTTTAGCGATATATATTTAATGATTAATTAAAATGAATAATAAAGCAATATAATGTAGCCGAGTTGATTTTGATCCCAGTGAGTTAAATTTGGGCTACTTATCCGGACAGGCATCAGAGCTGAAAATAAGGATCTGAGGCCAGTCGTCAAACTGGACGACCTGACAAAATTTTCACTTGCCCGGATCAT
>JBCAUG010251566.1:0-18400 GCA_038406175.1 Haplosyllis leylae
AATGATGCAGTTACATTCCAAGACACCAGTTTTAGGCAGAAATGTCTGAAACTAAGGTGTCATGACTTCTCTGCATTCCAGACTGATCTCCAAAACAGACATTGTCATGCACCTTGCACATTTGGTAAAACAAGTGTTTGTTATGTTTTCATGAGTAAGATCTTTCTCATTGCCTGGTAAAATAGGTAAGGGACCATTTATGGTTGAATAAAACTTTGCCAAATATTTGATAAAAATTTACCATACTTTCAATATTATTTCATATAAACCTTGTGAAATCTTTTAACAAAAATTTAATTCAACAATTGATCCAATATTACATTGAACCAATACAATTTTGACAGAATGATCTACAATTCTGGCAGAATGATCTATTTTAGGGAAAACTCGTATGAATGCCCTCTCAAATAAGACCATGAATAAGGCTATGATTCCAGCTGTAAATGATGCTGTGAATTAGGACCATCGATGTGGCAATGAATACAGCTGCAAAAGAACGATTCTTTTATCCCAGTACACCTCTCTTTACAACCCTCTAGGGTGTAAAGGGCGCAAAGGGGTGTCACAGGTGCAAAGACAGCCTAGTCCTTTTCACCCTTGTCCTGGCCTTCACATCCTTCTAACTCTTTTCACATTCATACCAGCCTTTGCACCAGCTTTTACACCTTTCTGACCCTTTGCACCAGCTTTCATACCCTTCTTACACTTTGCACTTTTTCACCAGCCTTCACATCCTTTTCACCCTTTGCATCTTTACACCAGCCTTTGCACCCTTCTCATCCTTTGCACCTTTCTACCAGTCTTTGCTCCTTGTTACCCATTGCACCAGCCTTTGCACTCTTCACACCCTGTAACATGCCCCAACTACCTCCAAATAGAAGCACCAACCAATGTACGTCACATAACATTAAATGACATTTGGAGGTACCACCCCCCTTTAGGGTGCAAAGACTGGTGAGAAGGGTGTGAAGGTTGATACAAAGGTTAGTGTAAAGGGCGTTGAGGGGTCTGAAAGGTAACAATCAACCTAAACTAGGTGTTTTGGTACATACACTGAGTGCAAAAAAGTATTATTACAGCATGTAGGGTTGAAGTGTCCAGACCACCTTCAAGAAGAACCACCACCCCATTTGCATTCAAGATCAGTTTCCTACATTCATAGTTCCCCACCTGTTCCCAATATTTTGTAGCGAAAAGCCAAAACCAACCACTAAGGTGACTCTATAGACAAGTCACAACAAGATGCTACACGGTACTAACATACATGCGACAACTGTGATGGTTTTCTTGTTCCATTTCTGAGTCAATGAATTTATTTTTCGTTAATATACAGCCGACAATCAAATAGAGCAGGCTGGAGTACAATACATTTTGGATACAGTAATCAGAGCTTTGGACAAAAATCCAGATCGTAAATTTATCTATGTGGAAATGGCTTTCTTCTCACGGTGGTGGAGAAATCAGAACAACAGCACCCAGGAACTGGTCAGGAAATTTGTTAATGAAGGTAAAGGAATTAGTTACGTTTTTACGCTATGAAACAGTACAGAATTTGATCTCAGTACAACTTTTGGAAGCAAATTTTTTTTTTGAGAATTTATTTTCAACGAATTTATTTTCAGGTCGACTGCAATTTATTTTGGGAGGTTGGTGCATGAATGATGAGGCAGCAACTCATTACACCGCGATCATAGACCAACATACCACAGGATTTAAGTTTCTGCAAGAAAACTTCGGTGAATGTGGGAGACCGAAAATAGGGTGGCAAATCGATACGTTCGGCCATTCAAGAGAACAAGCTTCACTCTTTGCACAGGTTTAATTCTAGTTAACTACGTCTGGTTTACATAATTGTCTGGCAACAGTAACTGATGAACATAACATAAGCGGTTCAAAATCACTAGAATATAAATTCTGCCACGATCTATCATTTACAAAATAATTCTTTTAAATATGCCGTGACGCTGATTTAAAAATCTGATTCATTGTAGTAAATTCTTATTTAATTCTATGTTATTAGTTTGGCATGGATAGTTTGTTCTTTGGAAGGTTGGATTATCAAGACAAAATCGCCAGACTTTTCCGCAAAGAGATGGAAATGGTTTGGTCTGGAAGTGACAGTCTTGGTACGAAAACCACGTTCTTCAGCACGGGTTATATTCAAACGGAACTCATGACTTGTTGTCTCGGCAGAAAATGTCAAGATTCAGTACTTTTTCAAGAAAATATTCAATTCTTATGTCTATGTTTTGGTGGATAATGACACCATGAGAATTAAGAACTAAATTTAGTATGTAAACTCCCATATTTTAGAAAATATGGTGAAATAACCAATATCTCATGACCTAAAGTTGCCTTTTTACAGTTTTGTCACTACATTTTCCAAGTTACAGACTCTACAAGTAAAATATCTTCCAGAATTGTTGATTGTATCATTATCCACTGAAACATAGATATAGGACTTGAATATCTTCTGAAAACGTACTAAAGTTTTATGCTTTCTTCTGAGATAACAAGTCATGAGTTCATTTGAATGTGTGTGCGTGCTTCTGATGAGATGAATATGTGATCGATAATTCAATCGAGTTTTTCTACAATTCTTCAGTTTCTGAAAAATCATGGCAGAATTCTGCCAGTATTGACATTCAAAGGGTCACAATCATTGAATGTCAATACTGGCAGGATTCTGCCATGATTTGGCAGGAGATTATGAATTATATATAGAAAAACTCGAATGGTTTGATCGCTTTTCCGCAGGTGACCAGGCAGCCCTGATGACAGGAGTGACTTTCAATCGTTATGCTGCACCTACCTTTTTCTGCTTTGATGCAAAATGTGATGATCCGCCCATTATGGTAACGATTTGAAAATAAATAAAAGACCCACTGATAAGAAAGGAAGCATTGTGGTCGACTTTTTGTAATAGAGAAAGCTGTTTTGGTCTAAATTTGACAGGAAGTGGCGGGAAACCTGAAGGAATCTGGTTAATGCGACCATCCCTGGAGGAATTAAGGATTTCAGTATTTCTGGATCATTTAGACAATTTTAATAACTTTTATCCATTCTAGTAATGTAAACCATTCAAATAATGTTCAAAATTTCACAGGATGACCCATCATTGCATGGATATAATGTGGATCAAAGAGTGGACAGGTTTTTAAAAGAGGTTGACAGGCAGGCGAGTTCATTTTGTACCATGTCCATGGAGTTTTGCCGTCCGTTCGTTGCCTTTAAAGATTTCGTCTTTTACGTTTCACATGTTACTCGGCAACAATACTCACAACCCTTCATGTTTTGACTTTAGTCGAAAGTTTTCACCACTAACAACATAATGTTAACCATGGGAGGTGATTTCCAGTTCGCTAATGCTGACAAGAATTTCAAAAACTTGGATAAACTGATCAAATACGTCAATGCGAGGGTAAGACATTGTCCTTCTGTATTTATCACAGTAAAATAATGAAAACTTAATCAAAGAAATTAAGCTGTAATCGTGCTGTTTCAAAAAAATAGGCGCAAAAGAACTTTCATTTTCCGAAGAATTTGACAATCGAATTTGTCAATCGAATGTTGTTAATTTTTCAAAGAGATATTATGTATTCTTGTTTCAGAAAGAAAATGGAAGCAAGGTCAACGTGTTTTATTCTACACCTGCGTGTTACACATACGCACTTTACAAGAGTGGAGTCGAACATATCGTGAAAACAGATGATTTCTTCCCATACGCGGACAGACCCCATGGCTTTTGGACCGGATACTTCACATCTAGACCTGCACTCAAACGGTTGGTTAGAACTTCCAACAATTTCTTCCAGGTAACTTTTAACTTTGAAGTGGTTTCACAGTTAAAAATAATCGATATCGAGTTCATTACTACAAGTAGTCGGAGAAAGAACGAGCGGCATCAAATAGATTTTTATATATTGCACATGCAGAAAAAAGGGGCCATCGGTTGTAACACAAAGTTAATATTCAATGGAATCGGACCGAATCACAATGTTCCAAACGAAACTTTTCCTATCAATACCAGTGATGATGTTCTAAAACTCTTCTTCATCACCATGTCATTACAGTCAATCTGTAGGCAAGGGGTGTGAAGTGGAATTAAAATACTCCCTGATATTTTTATTTCAGGCTTGTAAGCAGGTCCACACTTTGTCTCAACTTCGAAACATAAACAATTCAATGGAGAAGATTCAAACACTAAGTAATTGCAGTTTGATCGTAACTTTATTTGTTCTTGTTAAAAACCGAGTCGTCACTAAGGATGTTCGGCATCGTATCCAGAAATGAGAGATGAAATATTCTTCTTGTTTGGATCTGATACTAACTGCAGAAAATTACTAGGATAAATTTCATCTGTTTCAGGAGAAGCACTAGGGATTGCACAGCATCATGATGCAGTTAGGTAAGTGTCAGGAGGTCACAGAAAATTACAGGTTCTTTAAATGTATAACTCAGCAATAATCTAACATGTTAATGTACGGCAATTTATCGATAAAGAACCATATACTTTTTAGTGGAACTGAGAAACAGGCTGTGGCATTTGATTACGCTGAGAGAGTTTCGCATGGTGTATCGCAGTGCGAGGTACAGTGACCTAATGTCTGAGTATTAAATGAAGGGAATCTCAATTTTACATCCTGAACTATGAAAAAGCATATCATCCTTTACCTGTTGTAAATTGTTGTGGTTTTGCTGCAATCCTCGTGAGAGACCATGGGTTTTTCTTGTGTCCTATGTTTACCATTTCCTCACCAGAGTGTGTCTTTTTCTGACATTCACAGATAATAACAATCTACGAAATAACCAAACAATAAATATTTTACACCCTACAACAATTTTGCAGCTATCAATAATTGTTTCAGAATGTCATAGCAGATGCTTACATGTCTATCTTTTTGAACAATACCACCAACACGACATCTGTACCTGAGCAGATGTTCTGTCCTCTCCTAAACGCGTCTGTTTGTCGCCCTTCTGAGTCACTGTCAATGGTAACTACATTCATTATACACTGCAACAGCAGAAATTTTAGCAACTTTTCATTTGTCTAGAGCAATCAATTAAAAAAATTACTCAGTATCAATAATTTATTGTATGTATAATCTATCGCAACATCCAGAGCTTGCTATCTAGACATTATTTGTTGTTATAATTAACCTATCATTTAAGTTAGTTATTACTCCAGTTTTCGGTACTTGTTTACAATTTACTGGCCCAGCCACGGGCCAGTTGGATACGGATACCAGTTGTGAGTAACAACAACAAATTTGTTGTCAAAGATGCAAAAGGAAGAAGCGTGGTCTCAGAAGTGAGTACATTCTTTACCGCCCGCATCCGAAAGATGAGGAAGCTAATGTTTTCACAGGTGTGTCTATCCACGGGGGGCGGGGGTCAAGTTCATGATCAAGTCCCTGGTCCAGTCCTGGGCGGGGGCACCCCCTAGTCCTGTCACTAGTCATGTCACAAGTCCTGTCTGGTGGGTACCCCAGGATAGGTCAGCAGGTACCCCAGGACAGGACATGGGGGTACCCACCCACCCCCAAAATATGGGGTACCCCACCCCCAGACATCACAACATGCCGCGGGTGATACACCCCTTGTGGCATACAGGAGGACTTTCCTGTTTCTTTTCTAAACACAGCCTTCGGGATTATTTTAGTTTTATTTAGTCTTTTACATTTCCTTTTACAGGTAGTTCCATTGTCAAAGCAATCAATGAATCTTCCTGAACACAACGGGAGTCTTTCTAATTCAGAGTTAGTTTTTGCAGCTTCAAACATACCTCCTTTGGGATACACCACATACCTAGTTTCAAAGACCACAGGTAGAAACCTGTATTGTTTTCCTTCATGTATCTAAATTGTTCATCTCTGTACCATTACCAGCTATTCCCATCAATTGCCTCTTCTCATAATGGCTCTGCAGGGTAAACAAATTGGTTGGTCCCAACAGAAATGCTTTATTCCAGATACTTATTTTCATGGCCATATATATATGTCCATAGGCACAGGTCGGATTCAGTTTAAAGTTCTGCCTAGTTGCCATGCAAAAAGTTCTGACTTTGGTTCTGCCATACTATGTTAATGTACAAGTGTTTAATGTTCAGTTAAATTAATGTGTAAGTATTACACAAAAGAATGTATATCATTAAATTATTAGATTTGTCAAGAACTTGTATATTTTATTATTTATAACTTGCAGTAGTTGCCAAGAAATCAGTTGAATTATTTTCAAAGGCAGAATCTCATTGCTTTTAAACTGTCATTGTTTCTGTATGACAAAAAATTGTTTTTCGAAGTATAAGATAATGTTTTGCATAATTTTCATTTCATCAATTTACTTTTAAATTTTTTTCTAGGTTTTTAACAGTAGGAAATTATGTCAGTGTTAAATCTTAAATATGTTGTATTTAGTTTTGCATTTATTCATTTGCCAATTGGTTCTGACTACTTGATTTCAATGCTGACTAGTTTTGAGTGTTTGCAGAGAAAAGATGTTATTGTCCACCTCTTGGTTAAATATAAGATTTTGGAAATATTTACTACCAAATAGTGCACATTATCAAGTAATTTGATTATGTTGGCATGTCAAAATTATTGCCATTTCAAAAGACTTTTTTAAATAATGTTCATTTGGCAATGTTATCATTTTGTCTGTGGATGACTGCTAGTCGAAACTGACTTTAGGCATGGACAAATAGGCAGAACGTTAAACTGAATCCGACCTGTGACCTTCAATAAAAGATTATGTTTACTTGTTTACTTAATACCATGGTTACATGGCCTCACTATGTCTAGTAATGATTTCATAATTCTGATATACTTTTCTGTTCTTTAATTAGGAAAGGAAGAAAGTAGAGTTTCCACAGAGACTAACAGAGAAGCGGATATCCAAATTATACGCAATGATGTGAGAATGTCATTAAAAACAAACAAAAACAACGCAGAGTGATAAAAATATTGCCCTTCTAACCCATGACTGCAATTGTAGTTTTTGCAAATTGGATTCAGCTCATCAGGATTGGTTTCGAGTTTAACCAACGTTCAACATGGAAAAACGCTACCTTTGTCACAACAGCCTATGTTCTATGAATCTAAGAATTTTACATCCGGAGCTTATCTCTTTACACCAAGAAACAACACTCCGAGTCCCATCTCAACATCTGCGAGGGTTTCCTCTATTAAGGTACATTGGCGCTTTTATTAAAGTTGTCCATTTGCAAAAGTGAAAACTGAGGTAGTAGATACTGCTGCCAGAGTCTTGCGTTACGTTTTAGTTGCTCAGTTTATTCTCTTGCCTTTGTTCAGAATGATTTGATGGAAGAAGCCAGACAAGTTTTTAGTGATTGGTACAGCCAAGTCGTACGCCTGTACAAGGGTGAGAAATACGCAGAATTGGAATGGACTGTTGGGCCAATACCAATAGAGTAAGTTTCTCTCTTAATTTTAGACTTTCCATGTATAATAAAAATTAAATACTGATTTAGCTTCGCAACTTTCATTTTTTACATTAAAGGGATAAGCTTGGGAAAGAAGTTATCAGTCTCTTTTCAACTTCTATGACAACAAAATCAACATTTTACACTGATGCAAATGGGCGACAGATACTTCAAAGAATGTAAGATATACTAACTTCATATCATCCTCTAATACTGAATAAAATCAACCGATTTGCTAAAAATAAAACCAGATTTTAATTTATCAAGCAACAAACCTTTGCTAGTCTGCTTTTATGATTGTCTGTGAATGGTTTGTGGAAATCTTTGCACTGTAGAAGGGATTACAGACCAACGTGGAGATTTGTAAACACAGAACCAGTTTCTGGAAACTACTACCCGGTTACCAGTTCAATATTCATCAGGGTCAGTATATTAGACATATTTGTGTTTTGTGTTTAATTTAAATTAAATAAAAAGTATCTTGATGGTCAGCTCTACTAGTATCTGAATATATATAGTTAATACTTCTGTAGCTTTGGTCTTGTGTCTTGACTATTTTTTGGAATCATAAACAAAAATAATGAGTACCCTAAATCTAATTGCAGGATGAAGTAAACAAAGATATGCAATTTACCGTATTAAATGATCGAGCCCAAGGAGGAAGTTCCATAAGAGATGGAGAAATAGAACTGATGGTAAGAAACGTTCATGTTTTCATTGTCTACTTTCTTTCTCATAAGGAAACTGCAAATGAGAATCGAAATGAAATCCAGTACACCAATTTCTAAATTAGATTGGGAGGTTATGATTTTAGAATCATACTGCCGTTCCTCTTATTTTTACAACCGAAATGGACCGTGCTTCGGTTTTCTGTTGAGGGCCTGGATGCCAACTAAGTCAACTGATGCATAACTACAATAATTTTGAATTATTGACGTAAATTGAAACATTCACACATTTTTTTCAAAGGTTCACAGACGACTGTTACATGATGATCATAAGGGAGTGGAGGAAGCCCTGAATGAAACGGGAATAACAGGAAAAGGCCTTGTCGTCAGAGGTTGGTTCTGTGCGGTGCAAAAAAATGGAATCAGTTGACCAATACAACTGTACTAATAAAAGAACAAAACCGTTCACACATTGAAATACCTCGGGTATTTGTATTACAGGTACTCACTACGTCATGTACGACACAATACCTGACTCCGTACGGATGATGAAAGAAATATCACAGAAAATATTTGCTGAACCTGTCCTCACATTTACTGAAGTAAAAAATGAAAACTTTGTCAAGCTCACAAAAACGGTAAATGTTTGTAATCTGTTGCTTACCTGGCACAGATACATGGTGTAAATTTGTAAAATCTTTGGCATTCCTGTCTTGAATTTGACATTTTCCGCAGTTATTCACGGCGAATTCAGATAACAATGTTTTCCTTTAATGAAGAAACTAATCATGTGATGATAATAATGTATTTCAGCAAAGTGGATTAACCTCCAGTTCAGGATTACCAGCAAATGTCAAGTTATTAAGTTTAGAGCAATGGGACAACTCATCAGTTCTTCTGAGGTTGGAGCACGTTTATGAAGTTCACGATGATCCAGTGTATGGGAAACCTGATTCTATTTACTTTTACACTAATTCGACTTCAACAAAATAAAAGTCTTAGCAAATCATCTTTATTCCAAATTAAGAAGCTATCCAAATTAGCATGGAATGTTAGCATTGGAATGTCCAGTTGAATTAAGTTACTAAATTGCTTTTAACGGTAAAAACTCGTTTCCACAGAACCTGTTTGCGGATTATGAAGTCACGTCAGTCACGGAGTTGACTCTCGGCGCAAACCAGAAATTATCTGAAGCGGAGAGATTAGAGTGGATTGTGGAAAATTCTCGCAAAACACACGGAAGTAAGTTCTTGTCGTGGGTTCTAGCCTCGAACCTCCACCAATGCTTGTGGACACGTCTACAAGTATGTGGATCGAAAAGGCTCGGCTGCACCAGAGGTGAATCTGAGGATCACTAAAGCAAGAATGCATGCAAGAGGCATACCGACCGCGGCGTAGCAAGTCCCCCCCTCCAGCTGGGACTGAGTACCCCCCCTGGCTGGAACTGAGTACCCCCGCCCCATGCTGGGACTGAGTACCCCCCCCCCCGGCTGGGACTGAGTACCCCCCAGCTGGGAGTGAGTACCCGCCTTGGCTGGGACTGAGTACCCACCCTGTGAACGGACAGACACCTGTGAAAACATTACCTCCTCCGTATTACGTTCACGATCGGTAAAAAGTAAACAATGCCAAGAATTACCATTATCAAGACTATAAATACAAAATGGAATTACTCACTCTCAGAACACCACCATTTCCACAGAAAGGTTCTCATATGAGACAGATTATCACTGACACATGAAGATTAAATTAATGAATGTTTCAAATGAGAGATCCATCTCATTGGAGAGCGATGGTTTCACTCGAGTTTTTCCTAAATAACACAAATCTGACATTTCTAGCATTTCTGTACAAAATTGACATCAAGGGGTTTCAAAATCAGCAAAATACATAAAGTTGCCTCCCGTGGGAATAGAACTCACAACACAAACCATTTATGGATTAGAAGGCAGATGCCTATTGTACTCTGCCACTCAGATGGTGCTGGATGGAAGATTCTTAAACTGAACTTTGTTTCATGCTCCACTTCACTTTTTGGACTTGGATCATTTCTAGATTCAATAAAGCATGACCTTTTTAAGGTCCGAAAATCTGAGATTGGCAAGGAATGGCAGATTGGCTGAGTGGGTAAGGCAATAGAGTTTTTCACAAACTCTCTGCAATACAAGAATACCAATTTACTAACATAAATGGGTGCACATAAACAAGAAAACTGCAAATTTATACGAATACAAAGTTACCAACTTTGCGTGTTTGTGAAAAACTCGATTAGAATTCCAATCCAGTGGTGGTTGGTGTTGTGAGTTCGATTTCCACTGAAAGTAACTTTATTTTTTTTGCTGATTTTGAAACCCCTTGATGTCAATTCTGTACAAAAATGCCAGAAATGCCAGATTTGTGTTATTTATATATGAAAAACTCGATTCCAGATTTTCGTAAGTAACACAAATCTGACATTTCTGGCATTTTTGTACAAAATTGACATCAAAAGGTTTCAAAATCAAAAGCAAAAAATTAAAGTTGTCTCCAGCGGGAACTGACCATCACTGATTTAAAAGTCTGATGCCTGTCCAACTCTGCTAATCTGTCATCCCTTGCCAGTTAAATTATCAAAGTCCAAAAATGAAGTTATGCATGAAACTTAACTCAGTTTAAAGATCTCCTTTTCAACACTTGTCTGGAAGGTAATGTTTTACAGGTGTCTGTGATTCTGCTCAGGGGGAAGAGGAGTGGGTCCACCTTGAGCCATGAGGCACATACCCCCTGGACAGGGTGACCCTGCCCTCCCTCCTTCCCTCAAACAAGATGACCCTACCCCCTCCTTAGAAAGGATGACCCTGCCCCCACCCTAAAGCAAATTTGGAATAAGGAGCAGACCATGGTCGGTGTTGCCTCGTAATTTTAATCTTGCTTTGTTTTGTTGCTGTCTGTGCAAGAGTTAAAATACCGCCACATGTTACCTTAACTCTAATACGTAGAATTAGAAAAGTGTTGGTCAGTACTGCACCCCGCGTAAAATTCTGACTTACACAATATTCCAGTGCACAAATAGATATACCCAGTGGGCCATATGTTTCTGTACACCCCCTTGGGTTGCACAATATACTTATTTTTGTGTATTACACAGCGGGATGTACAGAAACATGCGCTTAGTTTGTGTATGTCCCTCTGTCTCCTGGAAAATGGGGCGTATCAAACTGTTGCACCGGACTGAGCACCACCGACTGGGGCCTGCCAGTTTGTACCAAAAACAAAATCATGCATTCATCACATATTTCTGATTTTCAGACTTGTCTGTTTGTGGAATTACTTATTCAGAAGGTCATAAATTACGGTTCTGTGCATCCATTCCCATCACAGACAACAAAATATTTTCGTCTCTGCTCAGACTTTTTTGTCCAATTTTGAAACGCATTGCGTCTGCAAAGAATCTCTAAAAACAAACATCTGACAATTTCATCGGCCTCCATCAGGGCGACTAACTTTTTTTCGAATACAAATTATGTGAATTTTTTATTAGTTTTTCTTATGTGCAGAAAAAATTGAAAGATTTACCTACAAATTTACGGTATACAATTATTCATATTTAATAAAGGAGATATCAGCTGCATTCGAAAAAAAGATACAAGTGCAGACTCGAGTATTCACTCCAAAAGAAACCAATATCTTGACATATTTGAAATTCCATCTGGGAGATAATGCAAAATTAGTCAAGTCTGAGATTGAAACATGCATGTTATTGGTTAAATAGGTATGTGCTGTTCACACATGTCTGTAGAATCGATACCTTACAGGAGTAACCTAGGAAATTACACCAACAAAAGATCCTAGGTGCCCGAGAAATTAATACCCCGGGAACCTTCATTGGACGTTTAGATGCTCCTTTTTGGTTGAACGTTAAGCGTCAATCCCTCAATTAAAGCTATGATGCGTATATTTTAGGCACAAATAGTAAACAACAGCATCCAGATTTTCGTTATTTTTGTTCCATCTTATCTAAAATAAACAATTGTCTATTCAATCAGGAGTGAAATATTGCTTTCAATTTTTTGTAAGTCCATTTTTGGAGTGTGATGGTCAATGGAAACTTTGGTCAAAAATTAATTTAAATTTTATGTTGCAGAGCTCTACTGATGTAGCTGTCTTGGGGTAACTTCCAGTGCCCTTCCTTATTATCTTTTTGGCCCACATTTAAAAAAGAATTCCTCTTTTTATTAACTTGATAATTCAACAAAAATAAAACATTGAATTCTGACCATAGTCATAAATTTTTAAACTATCGGAAAGGGATAGAATTTTGTTGAACTTTCTTCAGGGTAATTAAAATCAGATCTAGTGGTGTCTTATCTTTCAGAGATAGATACGAATCCTAAAAAGAAATAAAGATCAAAGGCTACAAAGTTTTACAGTTAGCAGTGTTGTGCAGTTCAATGTGCAGATCATATTTCAAAAACGTTTACATTTTTTTCTGGAGTTAAACGTCAAGGAACTTTTTGCTGCACATTTTGGAAAAGAGCGAGTTTTAGAAACATGTTTTGTGAATTTTGCATTCAAGGCGAAATATGTCTTCAAGATGATTAGACGATTGACAGGCGTAGTGAGAATGTTGGAATCAAGTGAAAACACGACTTGGGAGACTTCTAATAATTCCTCAACGTCAACAGGAGAATCTCAAGTGGAACTACCAAGTTTAAACCTGTTGTATGCTGTCATAGGAAGCTTCATAACATTTACTACATTATTTGAACAAATCATAGTCTTTGTTGTATTTTACGCTAATAGAAAGTTGCAAACAGCAAACAATTTTTACATGATTGCACTGGCAATGGCTGATTTCTTACTAAGTCTGGTTTCCATGCCAGTTTGGACAATGTTTTCAACATTACAATATTGGCCAACAAGTCAACTACTTTGCGACATCTGGAATATTTTGGATCATATCTTAACTTTTGTTTCAATACATATTGTTGTTTTTATAAGTGTAGAACGATATCGAAGCTTGAAATATCCATTACGACATATGGCTTCTATGACAGGAAAAAGAACAATATTTTGGTTGACCTTAATCTGGATTACGGATACAATTTTCTGGACAATTTGTATTTACGCTGCTGAATATATTTATAAAATAGAAAGAAATCCTTTAGAATGCATCGAGCACTTCACAGCTGAGCCGTTACTGCTGATTACACATGGACTTCTATGTCTCCTGACACCTGCATTGATTGCAGCTGTTTACATCTTAATATATGGCTTTGCAAAGGACAGTGGAGTAACCGCTGAGAAAGTCGCCGACAAATCCATTAAAAACCAAGCAAGCTCTTCTGAAGTGGATTCCTTTGACGATGAAGAAACTTGGGATTCATCTAGAAAATCTGTCATTTCCTCTATTTTTGCACATTTGGCCAATGAAGGTGTGAAAGTAGAAACATTCACGTACACTATAAGAAAGGATGAAAGGGACAGAAAAACAGTTAAAAAACGTGGGAAAGAAAGAAAAGCAATGAGGACCATCGCCTTTCTGTTGGTGACATTCGCTGTTTGCTGGATCCCTGTGGGTATTTACGACATTGTGGAGACTATTTTTCCAGGTTCTTTCAGTATAACCTGGTTAATTGCATTTTACTGGATGGGATATGCAAACAGTATGATCAATCCTCTTTGCTATACAGTGGGTAATCGCCAGTTTCGCGAATCTTTACGAAAATTATTAACCTGTCGAAAGAAAAATTCTTCATAACATTTAATTTAACACGTAACTCTTTGAGTAGGCATTAAGTTTAAAGATATCTTACGACTATTAATATTTCTTCAGAATTTGGTGGAACTGCTGATTTTTCTGTGTGTTGTTGGATACTGTCAACATTTAGGGGGACTCTAATCTCAGTACTGTGGACGCCCTACAGGAAAATCAATAAATTCGTAATATAATGCTATTCTATGGGAAGATGTGAAAAGCTAATTTTCCAGTTGTTATCCATAAATATCTCCACCATCACTGAATATTTTAGAATTATCTCAACTCAAATACACAATTATTTACTCATTTTTATACTGAAAGCTAATGTTAGCACAAAGCAAAGATGTTTTTAATTTTTCTGGAAAATGTGATGATCAGGGATCAGTCAATTCTGTCCCCAAACTAGATCGAACTAGTTTAACTGATCAATAAATTCTAGCTTTGGATCATTCATTTCTGACTGTGAGTGATCTAATTTAACTTAACTATTGTAATTCCCATTAAAGCTAATGCAATTCTGCCTAAGACACAACTTTTTTATTCTCAATCAGAATTCACTGAGTAGGACTGATATCAGTTAAGACATCAGATTGTTTGGTCAGTCAGAATTGTGTGATGAACGAGAAATAGTAAGAATTTACTGATCTTCCGCTGGCTGGCGTCAAGAGATAAGCACTCCGTGAAAGTTCAGAAAAGTAGTTACTTTTCCAGATAACTGTGCTTGTAATGAGATCATTTTTATTTCGCTACGTTAGGATTGAAATCAACAACTATCAGATCCAACAGTTTAGGAATTTGTTTTCAAAATGTAGCTCAGATAAGTAAATGTTGTAATATCGTGGTGTTCATTTCCATTATATAATGTAAGTTTTAATTTTAATTTCTTTGACTTTTTCTTTTTTTATTATGTACTTTTGTTTAAACATGGATATATTTATTTTTTTGTTGTGAGATAATCCTATACGCCCTTACCTCGTCAGAATAATTCTTTTGCGTCTTCTAATGAGAGATACATTTTGAAAATAAATAGTCCGATCCTGATTGATCTGATAACTAGTTTCAAACTGGAAGTCACACAAAACAACAAAAACATATTGCCATTGTATTTTGAAAGTATTTAAAAGTAAGAATCCCCTTCAATTTAACTTGGTCGTTCAGTTGAATCGTATTCAAAAGGAGTTCGTTCCGACTTATCTCCACATTCACCAACTCTGACACCGACAACAGTAGTCACACTGGAGAATGGGTTACAAAGTTGCTCACCGACATAGTTAGTACCATTTAATAAGTGTATTTTTTAAACCTATTTTAGAATACGGAGCAGAATCTGTGTTCAGGGGGCTAAGCACAGATTTTATTGGAACTGGTTTTTTGGTATTGTATCTTAAACAGTCTTGGGAATCAGTCCGAATGTTGAGTACGTTACTTGTATGAACTTCTCTTGTGTCTGTTGTTTTTTAATTAGGTATTCTGGGAACAAGTTCTTCTCTCAAGCAGCATTTGAGGGTTTGTCTTTTTGTGGGCCACCTGATACCCCTCCTTAGGCTTTTGGCTACGTTTGCCTCTGCATTTTGATTGTATTAATTTAGGATCCTTAAAACATGTTATAATATCAGTTATTACTCAAAGCTATATGACAATTTATAGTTACAGAGCGACAAATGAGCCTCATAATCTTTGATTTTTTTCTAGGTGTTACAGGTATACGAATTCTTCTTACTTTAATGTTATTTTAATTTTAATATTTCAGAATATGTCAATTTATAATAAACTGGTAAATTTTATATTACATATTTCCATTTTATTTTCCCAAATAAATAGGTATTTGCTGGAAATGAAAATTTAGTCAAAATATTCGATTCAACAATACATATCAGGACTTCAGAAATACATGCAAGTACCCGTGCAATTAAAACTTTGATCTGGGATCTATGCAGGGGAGCATGAGAACGATCCATTTTGCAAAATTTTGTCTGAGATAAATTTCATTCACAGGGCAGACTCAGACTTTTTTTAATCGTATTGTGGACAATGACAAGTATCGCAATTGCCTGAATATGATACACAGAAAACATTTATTATTTTAAGATCAGTCAATGGAATCATAAATTCAGAAGATCAGTTTTTACTGTCCTGCTACACTCTGGGACAGTTCAGTAATTTAGGATTGTTTTCGAGCGTATCAGGCATGTCAGTAACAAGTTAGATTTTGAAGCATAAATTATAAGCAATACATTTATCTACTGTCCACTTATTTTTGAATTTTTTCACCAGTATTACTTCTTTATATTAAATCCTTCAGAGGGCTCTGAGAGCGATCAATCTTCATAGCCCCAGGAAGTGACAGCAGCTATTCATGGGATTATCTGCTCATGCACCAGACCCAATTTATATGGAGATTAGTTCTTCCAGACTGGTACAAAGGACTATGAGGAAGGATGGTAAGCTCAAGCCACTAGTGTTTTCTAGGAGTGGTAAGAGCACTCATAATTGGTTGCTAACACTGGTGTAGATCACAAATAAGCAGCTACTGTGCAGTCTAGATTTGAAAAAATTCTCCTAGACAGAACCATCAAAGATATAACTAATCTAGCCTTTGAATGGGTGTCACACTTGAATTGAATGGTAGACTACAGCCAAGTCCATTACACACACTTGTATTATTCTAGGCAGAGTCAAAAATACTGGAAACAGTCAGAGATGAAAACAATAGCATAAACTGCAAAACTTGCAAAGTACTGAAAAATCCTGAAATAGAAACATGAACCCAGAAGGGCTATAATGGAGGTTGAAGTAAAGTAACTCAATTAAGCCAGTTAAGTCCATTTACATTAGTATTGTAATGGCATACATCATAATAGTTTGAATATGCTAGAGGGCTGTACACTCACATCTAGGATTGAACCAAAAGTGTCCAGAATACTCAGAATCACCCAAAAAGGCAAATTTTTGTGTTTCTACTAGGAGGGCTGTCAAGTCTCCTTGAGAACTCTCTGTTGATAACTAATGCTACTTAACAGCCTGGGGGTTACTCTAGTAGTCTTACTTTTAAAAGCACACAGACCTGTTTCATAATATCAGACTGGCCATAGGCACATCAAGTAAACCACACAAAGCAGTTCCCACAAGGCCCAGAGGGCTGCCAAAAGTCCCATCTAGTATTTAGCACACTGCCTCTCAAAGAGAGGTAATTGATGTGACTTACTCTTGATGAAACCACTTTCTACACATTAGTATCACAAGTTACTCTTAGGGCCAGAGAGGAATATTTGTCATATTTCAACATTTACACATTTGATTGGTCCAGAAATAACTGTAGACCCATAGACCTATGATGTCATCATGGAGGGATTTGATTGACCCAGAGGAGTGTGCATGTGACAAAAGAGAGTGGATCAGGTACAATTCCTATCATCAGAAGGGTTATATTATACTTAGGACATGATCACCAAATGACCACTTGGGAGGACTGTAACCACTAACCACACTATTACTGAACATGGGCAAGTTCATTTAACCACATACAACAATAAGTATTAACTCACAGCCCTCTTAATATTCATTAAAATGTTACATTTCGAGAACATGCAAGTGATGTTTGAATTTTACTGATATTCACAGCAGGCAATTGATAGCACTGTTCTTCAAATCAGTCACCTAGTCAACATGTGAAATTTAGTCTCTGGTTATAACAGACTTTTTTATTGGTTAAAACTAGTCATGTGCTTTTCTTTTTGCTAAATTTGAGTCACGCAATTTAGCCAAGCCAAATTTAGCACACTGAAATTAAATCAACTAAAATGCTGGCTTAATTTGATGTTTATTGAACCTTGGATTTTTAAATTCTGCAAATTTTACAGGTTAGTGACAGTTAATTATGCTAAATTTAATTTCTTGAACACCGGCAAATGTTGATTTTGAGATAAATGTAACGTTATGTTTTGACTGCAAAATTTATTGAAAATATTCTCACAGCATCCTTGAAAAGTCCGAATTGTCTGAACTTCCTTCAGAGTGTACTGTGTCCTTGTCCTTCACTATCATACCACAAAAATACGTGGAATTGAAGAGAGAAATGGGATCATGAAAATTCTATCATATTTGATGTGTCATCATTTTGCTGGAGCAGAAGAAATGAAAAATTTGTTATGCTAGCTTCCTTCCAGACAATTTTTCTTGGAAATCCTCAAATATAACATTCACACTGAAAGTTTACATTGGAAAGAATGGAAAATATATATATCTCGAATGTTTCTTTAGGAATGTCACTTTATGGATGAAGCAATTATTACAAAAATTGGCCTCAAACTGAACTGATCAATTGTGATAAAAACGTATCTAATTCTGATAAGCACTGACTAAATTCTGACTAATGTCACCAATATTTACACTGTCTTGGTTTTTGTAGTAAAACTCAACCCCAGTCAGAATTGAGTGTCCGCCAGGTCAGTGAGGAGAGCAAGAGTTGTTCAATCTCAGGGGGTGACAGCGGTTGTTCATGGGTATTAGTTCGTGCACTGGACCTATTTGTGAAGTGAAGGAGCTGCT